>FXXK01000693.1:131894-144073 GCA_900184695.1 Betula pendula
TTTTTTTTTTTTTTTGTATTTGATATATGCAGCTGAAATTTGTTACTCAAAGGAAAAAAAACAAAAATTATGATCAATGAAAATTATAACAAAAAAATTTTATTTTTTCAGACCAAGTATTGTGTCCCTTGAATTCCATGTCCCTTTTTCCTCTTTCGCGTAGCCATCACCACCCCTTTTCCACTTTTCTGTTAGGCTATTGTCTCTCTCTAGCTTCTTTTTATTTTCTCATGAAAAATTACTATTAATTTAAAAAGTTTAAATTGATAAAAAATAATTAATTTAATTATTTTAATTTATATTATAACATTCTTTTTTGTGTATAGGCTCAAACTCTCATTTAATAAGTGAAGTTTAACACATAAAATATTTAATTGAAATGAGAGGTGAATGACATAACAACTCGAGATCTTTACTCTAATAAAGTGTTGAATCACCATTTATCATTAAAGATTAATCTGATAAAAAATAGTTAATCTAATCATTTAATTTATATTTTAACACATTCCTCCACTTTTCTGTATCTTCAACAGTATTGCTACCATTACTTATCGACTTCTTGTGGGTTTTTATTGGTTTTAATATCGAGATTTTTGTTACAACCAAATTTAGAAAATTGTTTTTGAAATCTCAATCAAATAACAAAAACAAAAACAAAAAAAGGTGGTTCAACAATGAATTATATAAAAAAATTTTCAGTGGTGACCTTAAGTTAAAATATATCGACACCCTTATATAGTTTGATGGTGTTCTATTAAGGTATCTATGTTTTCAATTTTTTCTATATTAATTGTTCTAATCGAGTCCTCACCTTTTTTTTTTTTTTTTTTTTTTCCTTAGTTGCATGATATAATATATATATATATATATATATATATAAAAAAAATTAGATGATAACCTAATAATAGTTCAAAAGAGTATATGACATTTATTTTTTCTGGGCAAAAGAGTATGATGATGAGAGATTATTTGGAAGACAAAAAAATTATTTGATAAGAGATTCGCAAGTGGCATATGCTGTGTACGAAGCCTATAAATGCCAAGACTTTGCTATTCATTGGTAAACTAGGACAACCAAATTCTGGGCTGCAAGTTTTGGCAGCCTTCCAGTCTATTTCCTTGGAGAAATTAAAAACAGTCAATTTCTTAAACCAACATATTGCCCCGAAAAAGGAGATCCCCTCATTCTTTATCACTTGAATATTTTTTATTATTATCATTAATATTATAGTACAAGGTAGCTGGGAAATTTACATCTTCCAATACGACTTCTTAACCACCATGTCCTTTTCTTTCCCATATGCCTTTGCCTTATCTTCATGGATATTTGATAGGGATTTGGCTTGGGTGCAGAAAAGCACTCAATTCAAAGGAAATCAAAGGGTCGATTTGATTTTAAAAAATTGAAATGAGATCTAAACCTTTTATTTTTTACAGCATGAATGTTGTTACAGTACCCAAGCTGTATCCGATTTGATGAATACTCTACTACCAACTACCACTTTATTAATAGCAGAAAAATAAAATCTAAACTTAGTCCATAAGGATGATATTTTTTGACCGACACAGTAGGATATAAAAAGGATATTTAACATTATTCATTGGATCTCTTTTGTGTCATTTTAAAAATGATGTGATTTTTAAATTCACTATTTAATTAAAATTCAATAGTCATCTAATACAAATTTAATGGTGATTTTAAAAGCCGCATTATTTTGGAGTGATACAAGAGAGACTTAAGAATAACATTTAGCATTACTACTCCCATAAAATAGCTAGGGCTACTTTTGCCACAAAAAGCAACGGTCCAGAGGCAGCTATTACTCATAATTTTTTTTTTTTCTTTGATCTTCACTCCGGGCATGTTTGAAATTGCATTGAGAAATAGAGCTTTTAAAGTAAAAAAAAAGCTTTTTAGCAAAAGTTTTATTTTTAAGCTTTTTTCAAAAGTATGTTTTGACAATTTTTATTTTAAAATAAAAAGTCAAATAAGTACTTTTAAAGTTTTTTATCAAACATGCTAACTTTTTATTTGACACAACTTTTAAATACTAAAAATATTTTTTAAACTCTCTAACACAATCTCAAATTGGCTCTACGTCTAAATGTACCAATTGGTCCAATATCTTATTTAGCATTTGTGCTGACGGTGGATGTGTTCTTCTTTGGGATTGGACTCGTCATTAATAATCAAATTTTGTTTATTTGGTCTTCAATCTCTTTTTTATATTAGAAACTCATCTACGACATTATTATTATTATTATTATTTAGATGTAAATATCGAGTAAAAGTTCGAGAAACATTTATCATAGGAAAACTTGAAAATCAAAATAATATATACCAACGAGGATTCAATTTCTAATTGTAGCATTGTTCCTTTTCTAGTAAGGGTTAGGGATGCAATTTGCTCCGGGTTGCTTTATTTATAAGAAAATTAAGAACTCATTTGATCAATTGTGATTCCTTAAGAGTTAATCCTAAATTGAACCGAAATGGTAATAGTATCAAACCAACCCAAACCAAGTATCTAGGAATTGGTTTGGTTTCGATTTCAATAATCATGCATTTACAAATTCCTATATTACATAATTCATTATTCATATCACATTTTCATAAAAATAGAGTTCAGATTGCTCTAAATATATTTTATATGAGTTGTAAACATGCATGTTTATCATATAAAGTAATAATGATATGAAGGAATTTAAAATAATAAGTATTTGTGTGAGTTACTCACTTAAGTCATAAGGCTCATTTGAAAAACTCTCAAAATCTCCTTACCCTCAAAATCTGTGAAATGATCTAACATTAGTACTTAATCAAAATTAAAAGACTCTTAAACCTAATCTGGTAACAAAATGGTCATTTTACCTAGCTGTCAAATGTTCATTTATCAGGTCGAACAATCGACGCCAAACGTGCTATTTTAGAAATGAGAGTTTCTATCATACCACCGAATGTTCATTGGTCTGGCAGAAACTCTCATTTCTAAAATAGTCATAACTCAACCCATTTTAACACGATCTAAGTCTCTAATAGGCTTCTTAACACTGTCCTAGACATAAAAACAACATTCATAAGCATTCCATGCTTAATCAACCATAACAAATCTCTAACCTTGACATAGCGGAAGACTTGGTAAACAAAATCAGAAGCGTGTGCGTCTTTTGATTAAAAAATAAAACAAGCCCGCATGCTTAAAAGTAACAAACTCCGCAGAGTGTTTGAGAGAAATTTCTGATTAATAAATATTCAATTGTGTGTTTACAATGTAAACTCACATATTTATACTAGTAGAAACTTGAAGAGAAAGTAATCCTAGTTCTAGTAGAACAAAACAAATAAACTTAGTCTTAGTAAGACAAAGAAAATAATTACAAATCCTAGTAGAGAAAGTAAACTTAATCCTAATAAGGAAAACAATTATAATCCTATAAAGGAAATAACTAAAGTTGAAAAAAGAAATTAAAAATAAAATCTTTAATTTTTCTTNTTTCTGATTAATAAATATTCAATTGTGTGTTTACAATGTAAACTCACATATTTATACTAGTAGAAACTTGAAGAGAAAGTAATCCTAGTTCTAGTAGAACAAAACAAATAAACTTAGTCTTAGTAAGACAAAGAAAATAATTACAAATCCTAGTAGAGAAAGTAAACTTAATCCTAATAAGGAAAACAATTATAATCCTATAAAGGAAATAACTAAAGTTGAAAAAAGAAATAAAAATAAAATCTTTAATTTTCTTAATTTTTTTTTTTTTTTTTTTTTTTCACGTTTCACGTCCTACATCAAACCCATCTTACATCCAACCGTGAATCAAAGTCTAAGCAAATAGATCTATACTATTAGATCGAGCCTTTGACCATCTTATTTAAAAACTAATTGGTGTCTCGTTAGGGAAGCCAAAGCCTTTTATGGCATTCGAAATCGTATCTCGCAAGGTATGATCTAAGAGCCGTACACATGAGTAGAGTAGCATTGTTGTACTTCAACAACCTCTCCTCAACATGACGCTCCTGTGACTCAACCCATAACCTTGGTTTTGATGATATTTGTTGGATCGGGCCATTGACCATCTCATCTGAAAACCAATTAGTGTCTAGTGAGGGAAGCCAAAGCCTTTTATGACATTCAAAATCGCACTTCACAAGGCATGTTCTAAGAGCCATCCACGCGAACGGAGTGGCACTGTTGTACCTCAACATATATTATATGTTGGGATAGTTTCCAGTTGGAGTGTAACTCAGTTCTAGAAGTGCAGCGATAACTCTAAGGGAATCTACGAGAAAGAAAATTGTGAGGCGAAAGAGCTTGCTGAAGTGGACTAGCGGAAGATAGCTCCGACGCTCAAGTCAGTGAGGAAGTTCTTAAGAAAAAGAGGAATCATAACTTTTTTGAGAATGGTTCGAATGCCTTACCTTTAGTCTTCCTCCTCATTTTATAGAACAATTCCTTCATTAGAGTTGATAATTCTAAGTGGGTTCGAAATGATATTGAAAGAATAACAATAAATAATTCTGAGAGGGTTCGGAGAGGAAACACATCTGGTGAAAACGTTTAGGTCAATATCATGTAAGCATATTTAAATACCTAAAGAAATTTTGTTCATACTTTAATTGTGCCATTAGCACTGGATGATCTTTTATACATTTTTTGGTTTTACTTCTAACACGTGTTTTCATTTCTATAGGTATAAATGGCACATCATAAGAATAGACATTTAGTTAATCCATCGGTCTCTATATCGCAGCCCCAGCCAAGAGGCTCCGATGACGAGATCCAAGCATCAGATTGGGAGACACAAGATCCTTCTACACCCATCACTAGACTTGAGACACATTCGACCCCTACAACCAAGGCCTTGGTGGGGAGCCATTGCACACCATCTTGAGGGCCCAACCACCGAATAATAAAAATGGGGAATTCATGGCTATTGATATGCAGTTTATCTATGATTTTACAGAGTTGTCTTACTTGTATGTTACACATTATAATATATTTTTATTTTAATTATTTTTGAATTACAAATGAAAATGGATTTCGCCAAAAAATTAGCATTATTGGATCATGACATATTTGGGTATTATGTGGTAGATTGCGGGTGGTCATAAAAAATGAATGATGAAGGTCAAGTAATAGGATTGGGTAGCGAGAAATTCTCCCGCTTTTGTTCTTCCCTTTTGAGAATATCTAACTTGTGCCCCTTAATCCTTAATAATTGGAGGTGTGTGCCCGATAAGAAAAAAGAAAACATGTGGGACATCATTTAGATAAGAAATATTTTTATAAATACATTTAAATCATTCATGTGTTATGTTGCACTTAATGCACATGGTTAATGTATTGATTGCCTTTTGTGAAATTATATTCACTATCATTGTTTGTTAGTACTAACAGCGTTGTGGTTTTAACTTGTATGTAGAGAAAGTTCTACTTTGAGACAAACATTACACTAGAAGATGTCAAAAACCACACATACTAAGAGTTATAAAAAAGGAGGAAGTATAAATACGAACTTAAGAATTCGTTGAACATCTAGCCAGGGGAGGCTGCTAAAAGTGTCATTGCGATTATTGATCCTGTGGATTTTGAAACACAAGTTCGATCGATATTGGTGTGATCCCAAAGTGTAGGTAACAACATATCTAGATTACCATCCTAATGTTTGTTACGCTTATTTATCTTACTATTTTATTGATAATATGTACATGAAGGTCTTTAAAAATAAGGAACACCAAGCCAAATAGACTATACTCCACACGTTCGGGTCCAAGAGCTTCACTCAGCTTCATTTTGAGGAAGTACGCATTGAAAGAGATATATATAGGGTCATGCCTTAGATGGTTTTTAACACCATTTGTTTTGTATGTCTATTTTAAAATTGATAATATGTAGGATTTGAGATCAAGGAGAGGCCCCAACAGAAGCTCTTTATTCGTAACAACTCACTCACACAAGGATGACACCCTTGTGAGAACAAAGGCCGGGGAAAAATTATATGTGTGTTTTATTTGTTTTGTTAATTTATTTGCAAGTCTTTTTTTTTTCAAAAAAAAAAAAATTGGTGTAAAGACAAATTGGTCATTTACCAATCCCTTTGTCTTGTTACAGGTGCTAATAATGAGTTGATGTCATAATCCCCACCATTGAGACAAGGGTATATGCAAGGTTGTATTTCTTAGGATCCGAATGACCCATAAGACAGACATTTGGCAAAGATTGGTTTGGGCATGTACATGGAGTGGGTATTGGGTGTAGATTTGGGTTGGTGGCCTTGTTGTTGTTCTCGTCCTCGTCCATGCCACAAGTCAGCTATAATGATCTTTAACATGCTGGAGCATCCCATTTTATCAAGGAGTTCCAAACGTTTAAGAGTTTGTTTAAAAATGCCTACACATTGCAAGTAAATTCATAACATTGCCTTTAGCATATATTATGAATACTGTTTTCATATTATGATCATAATATATAGTGTATGTAGATGGATAGTAAGCCGAACATTAACTCTGATTATACATTTGTTCCCCCTGGCTGTGTTATCCATGCATATCGTGAAAATAATGAAGATGATACTGATGAAGATTATTATGAGGAGGAGGCTAATGATTAGGTATAAACTTTCATTTTACAATAACTTACAAGAATTAGTAGAGGCAAATGATGAAAAACTATTGTATTGATTAGGTTAGTAGAGACATGATTTGGTATGCATTTACCGTTCCACCCAAAGTTAATACCTCTCTCTCATGGCTTTTGGGTGATACACTGTAGGCCTGTACTGCCCAGAACATGCCCTTAAAGGTATCCATAGACCCCACATAATCTAAAGAATGAAGCTGAAGCTGACATTTCTTAATGTATTAACAGTTTCCATGGCTAACTTGGGATGTAGATAAAGAATGGGATCTTATGTCTAACTAGTATGCTTATAATTGAAATAAAATCCTAACATGTGTAATGTTCCATGTTTAAATTGGCATCATTTTACAGTTCATTTATGCTTGCTCATACATTTAAGGTATTTCAGTAGTTACTTACTTTGCTTTGTTATGTCTTTTGTGATACTGAATTTTAATAAGGCAAGTCATTTAGGGTTCAATGTCCCAGTATGGCAGCTAAGGTGTCTAGGTCGGTTGTACATTTGGGTATGTAAGCTTAAAGATTGCTCACCCATCTAACTTTAATCAATTGCAAATTTTTGTTGTAATAGGTCATGGTGGTGGTTTTAGTATGAGTAAACCTGTAAATGCAAGTTTCTTTAGGATTGTTGGGTTTGAACCTAATTTTAATCTAATGGTGTATGATTGTTTTTATGCAGGCAAACAATGAAATTAAATGAAGAATTTGTGGGAACATCAAATACTTAGTATTTGCAAGAAATTTTGGAGAAATGACGCAAATTCTTCATTTTTTATTATAAACCAACCTTCTCTTTGTATGATGTTTATGATCTAGATATTATAATGATTTTTTGGTATTCTATTTATCAGGATCTTTTATTTTCACTACTAAAAAACCAAGCGTTATAGATAGTTTTTTCCTAGACGGTTTAAAAAGCCGTCTAGAATTAAATTTTTTAATGACGCTTTTCTCCAAAGCATCAAGAATTTAACAATTTACAGACGGTTTATCACAAATCGTTTGTCAAAAAATAAATCATGACGGTTCATTTTAAATTTGTTGTGAAACGGTTTATTACAAACCATCTGGAAAATATTCAATCAAGATGGTTTTTTAAGAAACCGTCATTAAATTTCTAGACGGTTTACTAAACCGTCTGAAAATTAATAAATCATGAGGGTTTATTTGAAAACCGTTGTGAACTTTCCAGACGGTTTATTACAAATCGTCTGTAAAGGTAAATTTCTAGACGGTTTATCAAACTGTCTGCGATTTAATATTTTAAAATTAATAAGTGTTGTGCAGTGTTCCAGAGAACACTGCACGCCACTCTCTTCTCACTCTCTTCTCCCTTTTCACTCCATTTTCCCTCTCCCTCTCTTATTCAGCCTCCGATTTCTCACTGTCTTCATCTCTCCACCGACGGCATGTAAGCATCCATCAGTAAGCATCACTCTCTCCATCTCTCATTTTGTCGATCTCTCTCTCTCTTTGATCTCTCTGTCTCATTGTCTTAGATTAAATTAGGGATTTTATCTGTGCTTGTCCACCTTGCCACCCTCGATCGTTGTAGGTATGATTTTGTTTTTATGTTTTTCTTGTCTTTTTGAATTTTTTGAATTTTCTATTGTTGTTTGCCGAGAAAGTGTATGAAATTAATTAGAACTAGGTATAATTGGAAGAAATCTTGGTTCTTTGTTTGTTTGGTGAGAAACAAAACCCTAGATTTTGAAATTCTATTTGCTATAAAATTAGAAAAGAATTAATGACTGGCAGAGGGATAGAGACTACAATTTGTATGATGTTTAGATGGTTTTTTTTTTTTTTTTTTTTTTTTTCAGCCTTATATGTTAATTTGTTATTAGGATTAGTATTTGAATTATCAAATGTATTTTGCTAGTTATAAAAAATTTGTTTATACGGTAATTTCAGTATAACCAATTTTTTTAAAAACAAAGATTTACATTCTCAGTGCATGAGTCATGCGCCAAGACAGTTAACGTCCATTAAATTAGTTAACAGTCATAAAAAAAAACGTTAATCACATCTAAGGTGAAAATATACTTGTATTGATAAACGTCGTTAAAGTATTGATTAGATAATTAAATTTATCACTTCTTATTAGTTTAAGCTTTTAAAATAAATGGTGATTTAATAAGCTTTTTGGATAAGTGAGTGATTTAATATGATATCAGAGCAAGAGGTTTTGAGTTCGAATTAACATGACTCCACAATTTATTTCCTATTTCAATTAAATATTATATGTGTTAGGTCTTACTTATTAAAAAGAAGTTTGAGCCAACACGTGTGAGAGAGTGTTAAAGTATTGATTAAATCATTATATTTATACATTTCTATCAACTTAAACTTTTGCGATAAGTAATGATTTAACATATGCATCAACGTCGATGTATCTATGTTGACTTATAATATTATTAGCGGCAATTGATGTCATATCTGATAATATTGATATATCAGCGACAACATTGAAGTCACCACTCATAACCTTTTTTGACGGAGCAACTACAAACACTTATTAACAACAACCCGTCGTTAAAAGTCATTAACGATGACTTTTATACTTTTAAGGACGATAAAATTCGTTGCTAAAGACCTAAGTACTTGTAGTGTAATGCAAGTATGGGTCTCGATCGGGGTATTGAGAGCCTAGTGTAAGATTGAGGGAACAAAAGAAAGTACCCACACGCATGCGCATACACGTTAACTTTCCCCTAGTACATTGAAATTTCAATCATTTCAGTTGGCTGAGAGGTGAGATATTGTTCGGTTATTGAGCACTACTTAACTGGATAAACTATTTTTGTCATCATTAAATGCCATTGTTTATTGCTTTAAAAGTGAATCACAAGTTCTTCTAGAAAAACAAACCGTGCAAGAAGTTAAGGGTTCTCTTTAATAGACTTTAGGGCCCATTTAGTAAAATTTTGAGAAGTATTTTAGGGTTTTGATTTTGAAAAAAGTCAAAGTTAATAATTGATTAGGTAGGGGGTACATTTGGAAAAAGTTAAAAGTTAATTTGGTAAAATTTTGGAAGAGTATTTTATAAAAGTTCAAATTAAAAAATATTTTATAAAATAAAAGAAAAGGGAAAAAAACAAAAAAAAACTTAAAAGCAACATCACCACCACTATGGTGGTGGCATCGTTGCGCTGCCACTGTGGTATGATCTGGTAGCCCTGGTGTGATCGCTATATTAATCTAGCGGCCTCTGTGCACAACCGCTAGACAACTATGACTATAAGTAGGACTGTAAATGAGCCCGCATGTTCGCGAGCGCACTCGATACTCGTTCGGTTAAGCTCGATCCGAGCTCGAGCTCGGTACAGTACAAACCCGCTCGTTATATACTTAACAATGCTATTAATATAGTCTCAAATTAAAGAATTAGTATTATAATGAACAATATATATTATTAACATATACTAAACTAATACCATTAAGTTAATAAATCAATTAATTAAAATAGGTTATAAGTAGGTTATAACTTAATAAATGAGCCGAGCTGTCCATTTAAGGCTCGATAAGTCTTAAATGAGTATAGTTGGCACATTTAAAGCTTAAAAAGCATTTTTATTAAGTTTGGGCTCGACTCGTCAAAGCCTTTTAATCGAGTTCGAGAACTCGCGAGCTTGAGCTTAGGTATTGTCTAACGAGCCGAGCTTGAGCTGGGGTTTCTAAGCTCGGCTCAAGCTCGAGCTCGGTTCATTTAAATATTTTCTTAAACGAGCTGAGCTAAAAATCTTAAAGCTCGACCCGCTCAACTCGATTACAGCCCTAACTGCAAGACAAATGGTCATTGCCATACATTGGGCGCTAGGCTGTTAGTAGTAGTAGCACCATCTGTTTTTTTATTTTATTTTTTTTTTATTTTATTTTTTTAACAATATTAAGTTATTTTTTTTAAAAAAATAGATTGTGTTTTATTTTTTATTTTTAGAGATGTTTTAAGAAGAGTTTTATAATTTGTTTTGAAAAATATGTTATTATATAGTAGGAGCTACATCTAAAAATCCGTTTAATGAATTAATTTTGAACATGGTTTTTGGAAGTTTATCAAATAAGCCCTTAATCTCTAGGTGCCTTGATATATGGGCAAGGAAAATATAAAACTTGATATATGGGAAAAGAACCGTTTAAGCTTTTCATTCTGAAAAAAATAATAACAATAATAAGAATAAAAAAAGGAAATGTAGGACTAGGTTGAAGCAGAAAAAAAGTTATATGTGGTACCTCTCTCCTATTCCTAAAAAAAAAAAAAAAAAAAAAAATACCAAAACAAAAACAAGAGATCTCTTGTATAATACAAAAAGAGATATGCCCATGTAGTAAGGTATTCTGGCACCCTGTTTCTCTAGTAGGGTTTAGGCGTATTCAAGTGTCGATCGATTGACTGATAAATAAAGAGTACAAGCAATGTTAATGGAGTGTTAATTGGACGCAAACCCTAGAAGGCACAAAGATAAAAGTGGGTAAGAAATTCTACAATTTTATTTTTTTTTTCTTTCGTATGGATCGAGGAGCTATAACCAGTGTCCTTAGTTTTATGTCTCAGTTACGCTGTAGATCTTATTTAACTTATTGAAGAAGGCAAAGACGTCTTCTTTTCTTTTTCGTCTTGCATTTATTTAACGAAAATTGCACCCACTCCCACACTAATTGCCATGAGTGAAATCAAATGATCATTTCCAGACAAAAGTGATTAAAAAACTATTTTGCAGCTGGGAAATTAAGCTATTACCAATGCTCTAGTTTACATGTATGTCGTCAATCTCACCAAGATTTTTTTTTAATGAAGTTAGCTTATTAAAATTACGTACGACAAAAAGGATAAATATTATTCTTTTCTTTTCTTTTTCAAATTTTAGTTTTTTTTTTTTTTTTTTTTTTTTTGAGGGGCATATATATTCTCGAATAAAGCATTAATGGGAGAAACTTTGTGAACCAATGGGTTTTAGTTAGGCAATAATGTAGGGCCATTTGTTTCGGATTCAAAAGCAAAAGATTTTGATTCTTACGATGTACGCCGTCCACAAACCCAAAAAAGCCACAGATCGTTGGGGTGCAAATGGAGCAATAAGATATATGTGATTCTTGTTTGATTTTCCACTCTCATTTTTTTTTTTTTCTTTTTTCTTTTAATAAGTATAAATTTAGTCAAAGTAGCTTTTTATAGGGTTTTGATTTAGGAGATTAATATATATAGTTCATGGATGTTGCATGGCACAAATTCAGTCACGAAAGTGCCTTCCTTTTAACACCCAACTAATAATTAATTATTAGTGCCAGCTGTTTCTCTAAAGTTACGTTGTTTAACTCTATTTTTTTTTTAGTCCCCTATAGCCCTTTTCTCCATTCAATTAGAAAAATGAAAAAGAAAAAGTTGTAAGAAGTTGTTAATTGTTGAAGGAGTAATGATATTTAGTAAAGTAATGTTATATTTATAATTTTTTTGTCAAATTTAGTCTAACTTTATATATGTGGCCTTTTTTTTTGTTTTGTTTTGTTTTGCTTTTTTTTTTTTTTAAGTTGAAT
>FXXK01000693.1:144080-165860 GCA_900184695.1 Betula pendula
TCAAATTTAGTCTAACTTTATATATGTGGCCTTTTTTTTTGTTTTGTTTTGTTTTGTTTTTTTTTTTTTTTTAAGTTGAATGAAGTTGGATGGAGTTGGACAATAAAATAAAAAATGTAGCATTACTCTATTTAATATACTGCTATGTTATTGTCATATAAGAGGGATGACGTGACAGTGAAAATTAACTTTTGATTTTTTTTTCTTACAAGTATTAATTTAATGATTAATTTTTACTGCCATATCATTAAGCGTATAATAATCGTATATATAACAGTTTATAAAATAGCATAAATATTCGTGTAAAAATAGACTAGTACCAATTCGGGTCTGGGTCGGTCGACAACCAAAACAAAGTGCTAGAAAGAAACCTTATTGACATCAAATTTTATTTTATTTTTTTCCCTTACGGTTGAATCGATAGGAAGATTACTGATTATAACAATATTAATTAGATAAAATTCCCTACGACTTCCATAAATGGACTTCTTTTATTTTTTATTTTTTATAAGTTAAACAAAAATACTTGTTAACGTTAATTAAGGTGCGTGTTTAATTTGTCGTTTCCTAGTATTATATATCTAAAATGGTCAACAATCAATTGCTTATTTTTTGTTTGGATGAGTATGAGTTCCAATTTCGTATCTTTTATATATCACAGAAGAGATGTTTGGTGTAATTTTTTTTTATATAATTTTTGTCTATTTTTTTTTTTTTTTAAAAAAATTGTAAATTTACATATCTTTTGTACGGAAATATCGGACAAAAAATATGCAGAAAATTGAAGACAATCATGTTTCGTCACAAAATTGCCAAAAATATAATGTGTGCAGGCGTGCTCCTTCAAAGACAAGAATGATATATATATATATATATATATTCATTTGTGGAAACAGCTTCATCAAAATGTATTTAAATATTAAAAACATTAAAAATGTTTATTAAAAAAAAACTGGTTATAGTATATGTACAAAAGAGGGACAACCTAAAATGTTTTTCTTTTCTAATGAAACATATAACGACAAAGACAATTATATTTATTTACGTATAATATATATATATATGTCGAGGAAAACTAAGTTCCCTAGATATCACTTGCTAGATTCGTCTTTGTTTTTGGGTGCATGCGCTGCACATATATATTATATATATATATATACATATATACGACATTCATAAAGAACAAGGATGAGGTCCTCTTGGCACGTGTCATCCTTATGCACTAGATAACCTTTTCCATATGTATATAAATATGTAGAGCTGACTAATGGTTTGTATTTTATTCTCACTAATCTTAATTAATTATGAACGAATCTCGGATACTGCCTTTTTGAGCACTTTGTGAACCACGCTCTACGTTATCGGCCTGTCGTCTCAATTAACAACTAGTTTGCTACTGACGGCTTCGCCTATTTAAGATTTGGGGATACTAATTATTTTTTTCATGATCAGTGCTGCGTTTTGTTGGAAGTCATACATTGTTAAGAAAATTAATTTTTATACTTTTTATAAAGTTGTGACATTTTTTATTTTTTAAGACGTTTTTTAAAGTTGATCAGTTAGACTCACTTTTTATATGTTGTGTTAATTTTAATATGGTATCATAGCAAGATTGTCAGTTCCTATTGCCACATATGAGAGGGCGTGTTGGAAGTTCTATGTACATTGCTGGAAAAATTAGCCATTATGTTTCTTATAAAGTTATTAATTGCATCTCTTATTCTTCAAGACGTCTTTTAGAGTTGAATTAGATCTACATTTCATATATTTTGTTAATTTTAATACGTTTCATGTCCCTTGACCGGGAATCCGGGAATCGAGGGACGCACGCTTTAGATCATTTGTGGCTGATTTTTTAATTATGAACGAATCTCGGATACTGCCTTTTTGAGCACTTTGTGAACCACGCTCTACGTTATCGGGCAGTCGTCTCAATTAACAACTAGTTTGCTACGGCCGGCTTTGGCCAATATAAGATTGGGGATGCTAATTATTTTTTTCATGATCGGTGCTGCGTTTTGTTGGAAGTTATACATTGCTGAGAAATTACTTCTTATTTTTTTTTTTTATAAAGTTATGACATTTTTAATTCTTTAAGATGTCTTTTAGAGTTTATCAGTTAGATCTACCTTTTATATGTTGTGTTAATTCTAATATGGTATCAGGCCAAAATTGTTAATTTATGTGACCTCACTATCACTTGTTTTTACGTGTTAGTTTGGATGTTCGATCGCCACACGTGAGAGAGCGTGTTGGAAGTCTCATGCACATTACTGGAGAAATTAGTTCTTGTATTCCTTATAAAGTTATTGTATTCTTCACTTTTTAAAGCGTTTTTTGAAGTTGAGTTAGATCCACATTTCATATATTATGTTAATTTTAATATGTTTCATGTCCCTTGACTGGGAATCCGGGAATCGAGGCACGCACGCTTTAGATCATTTGTGGCCGGTGTTGTAAAATTTTCATATTATGTATATTTAATATGAAGCTATGTGACAAAAAAACAGAACGCCATTCTTTGGCCAAACGGTGGCGATTATGCTGCAACTATTGACCAATGGAATGGCATGGCGGCATGATGATTAGATTATTGTATTAGAAGTAAGATCCCACCTTGCATATTTCATAATTGAATCTTACAGGTATATTCATGCAAATCTGTGGACTAATCTTAAGGATTGTGATTTAAAATATTTTTTTAATTGATGTGATACCATATATATTATTAAATATAATAAATATAATATAAAATATAAAATAGACAAGTGAAATTAAAAGGTCATATTCCATAAAATAGAGTGCAGATTCCATAAAATAGGGTTGCTATTGTTTTGTAGGTGACTCACTCTTTGTCCACGTCATGCTTGTTCAGTCTAGGTTTGCCCATTTTCTTTTCAAAAAATAAAAAATAAAAAACCGGCAAAATCATATTTTATTTGTGAAAGGCCGACAAACCTATTTATGTTTGTTCAAAAATCATTTATTACTACTTAAAAAAATAAAAAAAAATCATTTATTACTGCATGAGTCCACGTAGTTTTCCAAAAAATAGTAAATGTGAAAGAGTTTTTATAAGAATTATTTATTTGAACAAGTTTCGAATCTGTTTGAATAAGTAAATTCTATAAATACTTTCTCGTACTTAAATTGTTAGCAATGTAGATAACAAATTATTAAAATACAAATTTTATAAGTGAGTGTACGCTTGTTTAAGTAGGACATTGGGTAATGTTATACGTAAAATTACTTAATTTTGAGGGATAAAAAAAAAACAAAATCATAGGTATAGCATTACTAGTAAAACACCACCGAAACGTTTGATAACCCAAAATTGGAATATGTACTCATACTTAAAGGTTCTTTAATACCTTTGGCTTTCCTTTTATTTAGGGCCTAGGTTATGACATAGGGGTTTCATGGGATTTGCTTAGGTTATTAGAACACTAGCATTATTCTTGTTTTTTTAGGTTTTTTGTAAATGTAGGGAACAAAATTACATTTTATTTTTCTATTCAAATAAATTAAACGTCCTTATCTTTTCGCTATATCATTTAAATATTTTTAAAATTAAATGTTAAGAAAAAAAAGAGAAAATAAAAAATTATTTAAATATTATTTCAAATAAATGTTAGAGGCTATAAAGAAAGCATTTTTATATTAAAATAATATTAACATATTTTTAACATTAGCATCTACTTTTAGCGTAGACTTTTATGTCGATGCTAATAAGGTCGACGCTAATGAGGGAATTTCTTGTAGTAAGGATAGAGAAAACCTTTTTTATTTTATTTTTTATATTAAAATAATATTAAGAAAAACAAAAGTGGTAGTTTAGAGCAAGATAGTATTTTTGCTTGTTTTTTAGGAATTTTTTTTTTGCTAACATTTAAGAAATGAAATAGAATTTAAGAAAGTTGCTGATAATCCTTTTATCGACTACATTATAGGGGCCTTAACCCTCAATCCCTAGAGTTATCAACCAGGAAAAAAGCAACCTTATTTTTTNTAAGTAAGCCGCTTCTAATCCTTTTATGGACTACATTGTAGGGGCCTTAACCCTCAATCCCTAGGGTTATCAACAAGGAAAAAACAACCTTATTTTTTGAAAAAAAAAAAAAAACATATTTGAATAAGATTTCACAACCACAATTGAATTTCGCAAATTCCAAGCTAACAATAAATATTTAATTATCTTGAACAATAATTTAATGATTGTTAAAGTTGGAAAATATATACAAATGGTATCTGAACAATATAATTCCATTTTTTTTTTTTTTTTTGAAAAGAAGAACGAATTCCACTAACTTATATTGAAACGCATGGTCATATTTAAATATTTTTTGAGTTGCTTTTTTTTGCACATATTTTGAGTAACTTTTGAACAATGAGTACGTGGATGTTTTTGTTAGGTGTTCAATACATGAATTGACTTTTCATGCATGGTCCAAAATCTTTAATATAAAGGAGAGTTTGTCCTCAGAATCACGAGGCTGCCCATATATTTATTTTTATTTTTTATTTTTTATTTATTTGTATATGAGGCTGCCCATATTAACACGTAACGAAAACGAACACCATTCCTAAAGTTGAACATAATTATTAATTGCTTCCAACTGATAAAATTTTATTAACTTTTTTTTTTTTGGAAACGTATGATCATATTTTAACGTGCCTTGAATTATTTTTCAGTAATGAGTCTATTGATGCTTGAAGAATCTTAATATATTAATGTAATGCACTGTAAAAATTCAATTAATTGTATGGAGATCTCGAACTTGAGATTTATGTGATGATATTCTCTAGGGACCTCAAGCCTCGACTATTAGGCCAACCCTTTGAAGTTTAATTTCTTTTTTTTTTATTTGTTCTCTTGTTTGAATATATATATATATATGAACATGCTACCGAAAAAAAAAATATAAATAAATAAACACACCATATGTCTAAGGAGCTTTATAGTTGCTACCAGAAAAATATTCGAGACGTACATGTATCATTTACAGTATTTTTTTTCTTTTTTCTTTTTTCTTCCTTGAAGCGAAAAAGTTTTCCAGGCTATCTATACTTGGATGATACACGTTTCTGGTTAACTAGAGATTGGTTTTCTGGATTGATGATACATATATGTGTGTTTAACGGAAACAAATATCTCAAATAAATATTCTGAAATAAATTTTTATTATAATATTTTGCATCTCTTTTTACCGATTGATAACCGGAGCTACAAATATTTCAAGTTTTACGTATAACACGTTTGTACTAAATACTATCCACTTAACCCATTTCTATTTTACTGAACTGATATGACGGTGTTTATTAACATTTTATTTATTTAAAACAATGGTTGATGATTCAAGGGCTGATATTAAGGCGAGCGAATCCTGGGAAGTAAGTGGTGCATGTCCTGATATCAATTGCCCGTTTGATAAATTAGAATAAGACTCTTTTCATTTTGAATAAAATAAATAATACCCATTTCGTGGTCAATATTTAAAGTTTGTACGGAAGACAAATATTTCTCTTCCCGTAGTTTAATTTGGTAGTTTAGGCAAAATCAAATTTTGACTTGACAAACTCACTCGATCATCATTATTAAATCCTTAACATATCGCCTAGAAATTAAAGTGTATCAAAAGCTTTCTTGAAAACCAAACCTAGCTATGTCCACAAAATCAAGTAATTGACGCAAATTATTGAGGAGTACTTAAGAGGCGATGATATATTAGAAAGAATACAAAAGTAAGTTGTATTTTATGATACAACTTTTGCTTCTGGTTGGTTAGAAGCACTTTTGCTTCTGGTTGGTTAGAAAAGAAGAGAAAATGTAGGACATGGGCAAGGGGAAAAGATATATATGCTCTGTCTCTCTCTCTCCCCCTCTCCCTCTCCTATCATAGAAAAAGAGTTCTTGTGTCCCCCCCCTTAAGAGTTCTCTGTATCTATCTCTCTCCTATGATAGAAAAAGAGTACTTGTGCCCCCTCCCCTAAGATGGTTCTAGGTGGGTGAGTGAGTCTAGCTATACCCTACCATTTTGGTGTCCCCCCCCCTCTCCTTTTATTGTACTGACAAGAAAATGAAATAATACAAGCATTTATAGTTGGACTTAAACCTAGGTTTCATTTATTTGCAATGAGTAATTCTGCTTACAAGAAAGGGTAAAGACAATAGTTGGTACAAAACGGACAATGATCCTTTTTTTTTTTTTTTTTTTTATTTATTTATGGACATAATTTAAAGTTGGTGTATATAATTGTATATGTGAATTCACATTAATTAATTTTTTTACATATACACCGTTAGATATATCAACTTTAAATTCAAACTATAAAATAAATATTATCCGTTTCGTTTGAAATGAAAAGAATCCTCTTCCGTAGAGGACCCCCCATTGTGGGTTAACAAGCTTCCTTAAGTTATGTTTGATACACAGAATAACTATTCTTTGAAATAGTCTTTATTAAAAATGAAAAAAGTAGAATGAATTAATTTTATAATAGTCATTCTCAAGGCTACGAAAGAATGCTTATTTATTCAAATGAGAGAATAATCATTCCCTCATGACTATCGTGATAGCCATTCCATTTTATTTCTTTTATTCTCAATAAAGTCTATTTCACGTACCAAACGCTGTCTTTAATATTATGTCTCACAAAGAAATGTTTTTAAATAAAGCTTAGCTTATAATTAGTTTTTCTTTTTCCCCCTTCTTCTGCATTTAAGGCATATATAGACTATAGTCATAATTCTTTGGGTGAGCTATAGATATATAACCAATGGCCTCACATTTATGTCTCGATCGCCAAAAATAAATTTTTGCAGTTCAACTTATGACGAAGGTATCTCTTCTTTATTTCCCGATTTTAATGCGGCTTAGATTTGATTCTCCCATGGTCATTCACCCCACACACGTCCATAGAGGCTAAAAAGCAATAAATTGAGAAACAAATACTTGTACGAGGTTGAGCACATGGTCTAATAAGGTGGCGGGTTTCACGTCCTTAATTATGATTGCCAGTAGTAGTTGCGGAAGTAATTGGTTCTGTTAGGTTTGGGTAGGAGTACTAACAATTTGTGTTAGATTCGGCTCCTGTTATGATATAAGTAAAAAATTATATAGGTTAATTTTAATTTAATTTATTTTAATTAAATAGAATAGATCTTTCAACCTTAACCTACTAATTTCATGTGAGGTTTGTGTTAGATTCACGAGTCGTGTAAAAAATTATCAGCTTTTATGTCATGTGTCAAGTGCAGGGTATAAGACTATATAGGTCAATTATAACTGAACTATTTTAATTAAACGGGTTAAACCTCTCAACACTAACCCGTTAATTTTGTATTAAGTTCGTATCAAATTCGTAATTTATGTTAAAAATTATCAGCTCTAAATGCGTAAGAACCAAAATAAATTGTTATAGAGTAAACCCTTACATGCATATAATTGGAGATTGCAACTTTGGGCTTCGGCTCCTCTTCTTTAGAAGTCTGTTTAATTTGTTTAAGACGTACCCATTAAGCTTACAACTGGGCAAGATTCTGGTAATGAGGTTGTAGACTGAAGGAAGAGCATTGAATTAGGCAACCTTATTCTGTGCCTTAAGCTTACAGCAAGAGTGGTATTATCGAAGAAGTGGCCCAATCTTAAATTCAACGACTATAGAATTAAGTAACATTAAATCTCATTTTTATTTCACAATTATCCTACTATGATTACATAATTAGGGTAAAATTTAAGGAATTAATTGTCGAAATTGGATACTGAGAGAATAAATCGAAATCTTGCAAAAACCTATGAACTAATTTTTTTTTCTTATTATTGAATTACAACTTGTTCTAAAAATTTAAATATTTGGGACTTCATTGTTCTAAAGCAAATAGTAGTAATCTTGAATTCGAATTTCGATTTTATATTATACCACCTATATCAGTTAAATTTTAGGCATTAGACTTCACCTATTAAAAGAAAGTTCGGGTTTATTGAGAGAATATTGGAATATTATTTAATAATTAACTTCATTTTCACATTACAAAGTAAGCCCTAGTTCTCTCTCTCTCTCAAAATAACACAAAAAATAGTTGTACCCCACGTAAGTTGGACTCTATACCCTACTAGTTTGCTGTGCCTTTTGTTTTTTGTTTTGGTTTTTTCCTAATTAAGCGTGCCTATTGTTTCTAATTAAAAGAAACAGTAAAGTATACAAGCATGCATGGCTGGAGGTAAACCTAGGTTCCGTTGAATTGCAGAGGAATCATACATAATTAATTTCAAGTTTTTAATTAAAGCTAGCTATAACCAATGTTGTTAAGATTATGTCTCACCAAGAAAAGGTTTTGAATATAAAGCTTTGATTATGATGAAGAAGGAACAGCCTTTTCCTTTTTTTTCCTCTCTTTCGAATTTATGCGGGGCTCCGAGGCATAGATAGACAGACACACACGTTTCTTCTTACTGGTGGAACGTGAAGAAGAAAGTCTTTCAAGAAACCTCACTTTTTTTATGGAGTTGGGTGAGCTACAGCCAATGCCCTTTCATTTATGTCTCGCCAAATCTGAATTTTCACTGAGCTTGTATATTCATCAACTTATAATAACAAAGACATAGTCTTTGTTTTTTTCTTTGTCTTCCGACTGTTATGCCGGATTGTGAGGCATGCATATATATATATATACATATATTCTCTTTTAGAATTATGGAGATACTCTTGCGCCCAATTGTAGCTGCATTGCATGCCACCACCGTCATGGACTGAAAAGAATAGTTTTGATTCTTGCGAGGTGCAAAAGTGAAAAGAGAATCGTCCCCAACGGTGCACAATTGAACCAATGACGCTTTTCGTAATGCATACAATACGGACATTTAATTGCATCAAATCCAATTCTTCCTTGCATTCCCAACAATAGAAAATGATTCTCTCCATTTCATTTGAAATGGAAATAAATGGATTTTTTAATTGCTTCCCTTTCTTTCCCTTAGTAGTTTAACTTGTATGAACAAATTAAGCTACGTCAGCAGTTGGGATGATCGTTTGTGTTTATGAATCAGATTCCGGTGCGTTAATGTATGAGTATAAAACTATATAAGTCAATTATAATCGAATCAATCTAATTAGACAGGTAAGACCTCTAATCTGCTAATTTCGTTTTGAATTCGCAGATCGTATCAAATATTGCCAGCCCTAAATGGCATGTGTCGGGTTCAAGTCGTGTCTCAACATGGGTATAAAGATTATATAAGTTAACCATAACCGGAATCATTTAATTAAACGGATTAGACCTCTTAACTTTAATATGCTAATTTTGTGTTAAGTTCGTGTTGGATTTGCATATTCTATCAAACATTGTCGGCCCTATCTCATATATTATTATATATATATATACTGAAAATTAATTTGTGGTACTAGACACTCTGCGAGAATCATCTTTTTAACATGCATCCGGAAATGCTTTTACTGTGATTGGCAATAGCAGGTGTTTAAGTACAAGAATTGTTATATGTATTAGTTCTGACAGGTTGGGCCAAACACCAAAACAAATTGCTGCAAGAATCTTTAACATATAATTAGAGTTTTGACGATTCGGGCTTGGGCTTTTCTCTTGTAGGAATGTGTTTCATTAATTTCTTTATGGCCCAACTATTTTCACATTATTTGGGCCCAGATTCTGAGAATTAAGAGTGTGTGGACTTTTCAGCCTTAGCCCTGAAGGAAGGGCATTTATTGATGCAAACCTGCAAATCGTATTATCAAGATGGGGGACCTAATCCCTAAACCTTGACCATTATGATTTATGAGTCAAATACCCCTAACCCTTCCCCTTTTTCCCTTTCTCCTGATTTGAATTAAAAAAAAAAAAAATTCATAACCCTTGACTTTATGAGACAATAACTACGCTCAAAATACATGTGCTTGTCTAATAGAATTCGAAGGAACAAGGATAGTATTGATTTTATTATCAGGATTTTAAAGTTTATGCATTTAATAATGTACATGAAATCAATGTTCACATATCTTTTAAAATATTTAAATGATGTGACATCATGTACACTGTTAAATGTATCAATTTTAAATTTTGACCATGCAATTGATCTTCTTCGTTTCATCCTTGTCCGATTAGAAGCTATAAGGCACCCGTGTAAGGGAATAGTGTATATAAAATCATGTAACTTAAAATTACCTTCCTCAACTATCATCATTTTTCCAATATTTCAATTTTTACAATTTTCCCCCTTCTCCTTCCTCTCAAAAATCTACCATTAAAGTTGCCATTATACTTAATTCCGCTCACTTTTAGGGCAAGCCCATAGACTGTGTCGGAGGGGTTTCCGTATGGGCTTTAAACTCCCGACCCAAGCGTTATAGGCTTGAGCAACTGGTTTGCACATTGGTGGCCAAAGTTCGACCTTATAGAGAGGTGCAAGAATTGGGGGCCAGAAGAGAAGCCATTACACAATTGGTTAAAGACTGAGCTTAGAAATAATAGTGTCTAAAATTTGAAAATTACCTCTAATTTTATATGTTTTATGAGATGGACTCTCCAAAATTTTCATTGAAATTTCTAGCAATTTAGGCATCACATTGTGAGAAAACTCATATAGGACTCACATGTCCAAATAAATTTTGGACTGTTCGGCCACATGTTCGAACCGATATGTTTTATGTTGACTCTCTCACATATGTGACTCAAATTTGAACAACAAATTTAACCATATATAATGTTTCGAAGTTCTTTAGAAGAGAGATTTTTTCATTGAATTTACGAATTATGTATCATAATTCATCCCGTATTTTAGACTCTTGAGCTTAAGTCCTAAGTATTTTCTCATTGCTTCATGATATAGTAATACTAATATACATCCCAAGTTTGTTGGAATTCCATTTGTCTTAGGATGACATTATAATTGATACCTATTTTGTTGTGGGTTTTTGTAAACTTCCAATGGAGTCGAGGAATATATCAGACACCCTTTTGTATTTTCGTACTTATTGGTCCTCGACTATCCACATTCTAATAAGTAAACATAACACATTTGAAAATAACTAGATACTTGCATATTAGTTTTTAATGTCTAATTTTTTTGGTCAAAACAAAATATAATTTTTTTTATTAAAAAAAACATATGTTTTTGTTAGGCTATTTAGAGTCTGGTTTGTGTCCGACCCGATACGACAAAAGAAAGACTACGGTGTAAGTGAGATTTTTTTCTAAGGCAGTCCATTTGCGCATTTTGCTAAAATTTTTTGACCCGCCCATTTATATATTTTCAAGTCAACTGAAGGTCTTTAAATAGCCGCTTATGTAGTAGGGTTTAGTATGCGTGTTTTTTGACATATCCTTGGTATTATTTTTCAAAAATAGTAAGACTTTGCTGCAATACAATAGACGTAGCTCTTGAGAGTAAACCATTTAAATTTATGTGCTTTATGATTAATTGTTTTTTCATTTTTTCTTTTTATTTCCCTTCCCATGGGTTATGGAAAATCGGTGAATTTTCCCGACAGTTTTATCTCACTACATATATAAGAAAGGAAAAAGTAGGCATGACAATGGAATAGGGTTTAGTAGGTTTCTCAACCACTCGTGACCTTGAATGGAAAAGGTTGAGATTTCTTAAACAGGTTCAAGATGGGTACCCCCCCTCTCTACTTAGGTGATTTCACCCACCCTCTTTGCCCTTTTTTTTTCTTCTTCTTTTGTCGGCCAGTGTCAAATTGATTACATCTATGGATCAATCTAATAATTTTTATTAAATTAAATATATTTCATTTTTTTCTAGTTTTTTTTTTCTTTTCATATGCATTCTATTAATCGATTTTTTTTCGTTTTTTGTTTTTTGTTGATATATTAGAATACAGATTTAGGGCGGTGGAAGAAACAAAGACGAACACGAGTATGACAAGTGACAATTATATGATTCCAATTGAATTTGCTATGTGGAAGTCGTAACAATTCTGTCAACGTTTGTCTTCACTAGTTTTCTCCTACCTTCCACAGCTCCATGAAGAATGACTTGTCATGGGTTTTAAATTTTCTACAATGAGAGTGAAATTAGTAAAAAGAGTTTGTTGACATGGGCCGGTACGCGATAACTTTAATGCTTAAGTTAGTTTTAATTGAAAGGAATAATCAAAAGGAAAAGCAAAATATAGGTCGAGTGGAAAGAGGCGAAAATTTCCTTTTATTTGTGTTTGTCGCTTTTTATAACGAGATTTTTCATAATCATTTTTGCCATGCGTCCTACTTTGATTAGAGATTTCTCTGCTGTGAATATTCCCTAGCCTACACCTCACGACCTCATCATGCATATTGCCTAATGTTGGGAAACATGAAATGGTTATATATTGACTTGGTGTATGAAGGGATTCAATGTAGAGCTATCTAGGTGTTCTTTGGTAAGCAAAGTTGGACAACGAAAATCTAGACCCTAGGGTTTGCGACGGTCAGGTTGTTTCAGTATAAGGAAAGCTACAAGTCCAAAGGGTCGTTTGGTAAGAAGTTTTGTTGTGATTTTTTTGTTTGAATAGTAATAGAAGTGATGAGAAATGTTAGGCTTATAAAAAAAACATTTACAAAGTGATGTAATACAACATGATTGAAAAGATGATGAATCTAAATTTTGAGAAATCTAATCATATTAAGTCACATTACTTTGTAAGAGTTTTTTTTTTTTAAATATTTTGTAAGCCTAGCACTTTGTAAGAGGAGGATTCCCAAGAAGCCTTTCAAAAGAGGGTTTTTTTTTTTTTTTTAAAATGAGATCTGTCCCTCACGATTACATCTTATTCATTTGTGCTCTCCAGTTACCGTCACCTTCTTCTTCCTATATTATCGATCGCCGGCTCTGCTAGGTTATCTGCCAGACTTCCTTGTTTTCTATTGTGTCAAAATTCGTCGCTTCGGTGCTGCTGTAGTTTCCCTTCTGGATTTAGAACAGACACTTTTTTATTATTATTATTATTATTTTCACTTTTCATCCTTCTATTGCCAAAAATATGAAGGTACTACTAAAATTAGTCATCTTTTCATAAACCTTCCTCTCATCATTTTTATTTTTTGCTCCTACGTAAAATGTTTTTCATCGAAAAATATTTTTTCAGAGTATATGTATGATAAATTTCTGAGTAAACACATGATTTAAAATCACTCCCTCATTTTTTAATTTTAAAAGATAGATGCCTAAGTTTTTGAGTATTCTAAATATATCTCTCCGTGAATTTTTGTCTAAATTTAAGTAAAACCTTAAAATATTTTTTTATTGTCTTATAAATTAAAAAGAAAAAAAAAATTTAATAATAAAATCTTAAAAAATCCATTCCTCTTCCATTTCCTTCTTCCTCAAAAAAATCTTAAATTATCCTAAATCTTAAAATTTTAATAATAAAATCTTAATAAATTTATTCTTCCATTTCCTTCTTCCTTTCTTTTTCTTTTTAGATGTGAACCATCTATTTTAGAGAGAATACAACCGTTGGACAAAATATAGCCGTTGCCGAAAATCAAGATCAAGATCACAATCCTCCATATTCTGCAGATGCTGAAATTGAGAAATCAAACTGTGATGCTCAAGCTATAGCTAAGGCAATCAACTACGTTAGGCAAGACCCATTTCAATCGCCTAAAGCTTGCTCATCTGCCAGCTGTGACAGAAGCTATAAAAGGAAACACTTACCAAACTCTGCTCCAGTCAACCTTGCGTGTGATGCAGAATATCTTCCTATCAAGGAAAGCAAAGATAGTGAAAGAGACCAAGATAGTGAAAGAGACCAAGCCTCACAAGGAAATATGATTCTCATTTGAAAGGAAAATAGATCTCACACATGAATTTTTTTAAAAATCAATTTGTAATTAGCTGTTAATTCTCTTTCTGTTTTTTATCAAGAAATATGTATATATAATGCTACATGCATTCTCTATATCATCAAGTGAAGGAATACAACTTTACTTCCTAAGTTTTAATCGTAGTAGATCCCCATGCACATGCCAATCAAACCTCTTCCATGGCTTCCTTAAACTCTTCTAGTTCCTCCCCCTCATCTTTCTCCATTTTGAAGCGATTTCGCACTCATCCTTTGGGAGCGATTTTGACCCAAAAATGCTCCAAGTGGCCCAGAAGGAAGTGGGCTGATTTGCTGAGAGATGTCCTTTGTTCCTGCCAAACGAACACATGGTCAAAGAATCCTCGGCCGTAGCTGAGGACGCTTCGATGCTCAAGTCAGTAGAATGCTGATCGCAGATTGAGGCCTCGAAGGCTTTTATGCGTGGGAAAGCGAGTAACGGCAAAACAAATTTTTGGGGGGACTTGGCGGAGAGAGGGAATAGGAGGCTCAGGCTTCAACCATGCATGGCTTACTTTTGCTCGTACCCCTTTTTTCCGGTGAAGCCTTTAGCGGTTGTCAACTGCTGGCGGGCAATTGGCTAACACCATGATTTGATTATCACTCCCCTTTTTCATAATCAGTTCTTATGTTTTTCGAGTTATCTCAACCTTTGTATTTATAGTTGAATTTTGCCTTGGAGGAAAAGATCTCATCTTCCGTGTGCTGTCTTCCGCAAAGTCCAAATGACGTTACTTGGTTTTCCACGCATTGGCCTGGGGTGGTGGCCATAGTTTGCATGAAGGCTTTTGGCACACTCGAAGTTGATGTGGCGTGTACTTTCTTTGATAGTGGGAGGCTCGAGGCGGAGGTGAGACAGACGCATTGAACCCTTCTCTAAGGCATCGGGCCACTAGAGATGAATAACTCATAGCAACTGTTGAAGCTATCACCACAGACACGCTTGGACCTCCCGACTGCGAGGCCTTTTGGAGGGAACGCAGAGACCGGTCCCATCGAAGAGACTGTTGATAGTAGAAAAGGAATGTCTTTGAGCCTCGCACCTCCCTGACGTGTGATGAGACCCTTCTACAATTTCTCCAGCGAGAGGTCAAATCGCTCAGCGGATCATACCAAGGTCTTTTAACTGGGGATGTGTGAAACTGTTGAGTGGACATCCTTTGTTTTGGACTCGGGCCCATTTGGCTTGGGACTACAAGTGCTCACTAAGCTTTGCACACAATCCAGTCCTCTTATTGTTGAATTATTTTCCCAACAGTTATCCCCTAATTCCTACATGCGAGATGATGATGAGGATGATGGGAATTTAGGAGAAGTGTAGTGGTTCTTGGGAAATCCCATGTTCAATAGCAGGATTGCATCAAGGCCTAGTCACCCTCATCCAATACACTTCCCTTGAGATTTAGCACAATCGTAAACAAAGTTTGTTAGTGGTCGTTTATTTCCGCAATAAATTGACCATTAACTATTTCTATAGGGACAAGTTAAGCAAAGTTTGGATACTGAACTTTTGTTCAATTATTCTTTTTGAGAATTGTCTTTTTCAACAATGGAACTTTATGTTGGAGATTATGTCTTAAATCCCAAGTTGTTTTAAGTTGAATGGACAACTGACGAAGACATCTATATGATGCAGCCAGATGATTTTATAGCTAAGAACCAAAGTGATATGGTTTGCTAATTGTAAAGGTCCATTTATGGACTTAAGTAGGCATCCGGGTCATGGAACATCAGGTTTAATGAGACAATCAAACAATATAGTTTTGAACAAAACCTAGATGAGCCATGTGTATACAAAAAGCGTCAGGATAAGGTAGTGATGTTCTTAGTGTTGTATGTTGATGATATTCTACTTATTGGAAACGATGTAAGAACATTATCAACAGTTAGAATTTGGTTGTATAATCAGTTTGATATGAAGGACTTGGGAGAAGTAAGCTACATCTTAGGAATCAAGCTTTTGTGAGATTGCAAGAATAGGATGATAGGTTTATTCCAATCTACATACATAAATAAGGTCGTAGCTAAGTTTAGCATGCTAGACCCCAAGAAAGGGTTGTTACCCTTTAGGCATGGAATCGCTTTTACCAAAGAGCAGTGTCCTCAGACACCTCAAGTAGAAGAGCAGATGAGAGTAGTTCCTTACGCTTTGGCGGTAGGAAGCCTCATGTATGCTATGTTATGTACTAGGCCTGACATATGTTTCGCAATAGGCATGGTCAACAGATATCAGTCAAACCATGGACCACAGCATTAGGTAGCGGTAAAACACATACCCAAGCATCTTAGAAGAACAAGAGATTATATGCTTATCTACCAAAGTGAGGATTTGACAGTTACTAGTTACACAGATTCTGATTTTTATGATTCCCGGAAATCTACCTTAGGGTATGTATTTACTTTAGGAGGAGGAGCCATTAGTTGGAGAAGTGTGAAGTAGTCTTGCATTGCCGACTCCACTATGAAAGCCAAATATGTTGCAGCTGATGAGGCAGCAAAGGAAGCAGTTTGGCTTAAAAAGTTCATAGCAGATCTTGGTGTGATGAGGATAGAGCAGTCTCCTATTACGTTGTTTTGCGACAATAGCGGAGCAGTTGTTTAGTTCAAAGAAACAAGAAACCATAGGAAAGGGAAACACATTGGGCGCAAATATCATCTCATCCGAGAGATAGTAGCATGGGGAGATACATGTGTGTCAAAGATTCCATCTGCCAAAAATTTGGCGGACCCGTTCACTAAGACTTTATCCTAGAGAGTTTTTGAAACTCACTTAGAGGGAACGAGAGTTAGGAATATGCCCAATTGGAATTAAGGGCAAATGGGAGATTGTTAGGGATTATACCCTAAATCCCAAGTTGTAACATGTTGACATTGTAATTTGTAATTGTTGGGAATTGGGTCTGACAGTTATGAAGGCCCAAGTCCCGTCTTACGGTCCGGTCGGCATGATAAGGGCCCATGTCCACATAATGAATGACTGAAGTTACACGGTTCGGTTGACCCTATCCAGAACTGCGGCGACTCAGGTTCGGTTCTCTAGCAAATAGTTATAATGAACCTTGATGAAGAAAGGACAAGGTCCATCAAGGCTCGCGTTTAAGGAAGTCAATCTCGAGTCCCACCCCTGCATATCTCCAAGACACGCCAGCTCCAGGAACGTGATTGATGAGACCTACAGGCTGAGGTTTATGTGTCGTGGACCAATAACCGTATGATATCTGGTGGGATCTTTATTGGCCAGCATAGGTCTAGAAGAAAAAAAAGGGCAGCTTAGGGCCCCACGGCAGGAGCTCATTAAATGGGTCTCGAAAATCCGCCACCATAAAAAAGGGGAAGAGAAGCTCGTCTAAGGGTAAGTAACACATTCCAAAAAAGATATTGAATTTATTTTTTGTTAGGGAGAAACTCCTAAAACCGAACTGACTTAGGCATCAAAGCTATCTCTCGCCGGACACCCCCCAACAAGCTCTTTTGTCTGATTTCTCTTTGCTTGGAGGATTACGCCTTGTCGGATTCGGAAACTATCCCAACAGTTTGGCGCCGTCCGTGGGAACGATTTCGTTCTTACTAACAAACCAGTCCGACAGTGACGAATATGGCAGATACTTCGCAAGGTCCTCCCGACAAGCAGGGGGAACAAGTAAGGCCTAGGACCTTTGTTCCAGAAACCCCTTATGTAGACAAGGGAAAATCTACCAGCTTCCAAATCCCGCTGGCAGGAACCACATCCCAAACTCTAGAGACTCAGATGCAACGCATGGCAAGAGAGAAAGAAGCTCTCAAGCGTCAAAACAACTCCCTTACCCGCCAGCTCTATCCTAGCTCCCATGAGCTAGAACAGGTAGTAGTGGAAAATCTTTCTGAGGATGACGACGATGAAGACATGAGCCTCGACGAAGAGTATGGAGGCAGAGAAGGCCTGCGAGTAAAGGGTTATCGTGGTGATAACCGCTAGAGAGGGAGCTTCCTTAGAGAGGAGCTAGTTATGCCGGAGGGACGTGAGAATGTGTAGGCAAGTGACCAACGCCCGCCCTAAGGTTCGGGTGGAAACCGCGCAAGGTATAGACAGCGTCGTCGCCATGTTCAGGGCAGACCACCTCCGGAAGGAGGAATTGGGCGTCGTTTGAATTTCGAAGAAGGGTATAATCAAGACCCCAGGGCAGGTTATCATCAGGCCATTCCTCCACCTCCGGAAGGGGACGTCCATGCCTTAATCATAAATCTAGAAGCTAAGTATGACACGGTGCTTCGAGATAGGGGAGGGAAGCCATATGTTGTCGATTCCATAATCCAAAACACGCGTTCTGCTTTTACCTCGCGTGTTATGAGCCATCCTGTCCCTGGGAGATTCAAAGTGCTTCCCATCAAGCCTTATGATAGGACAGGTGACCCCGTTGGCCACTTGAAGTCATATAAGGCCCATATAGATCTGCATGCAACGACAAATGAGATAGCCTGTCGTGCGTTTCCCCTCACTCTGGAGGGTAGTGCCCAAGAATGGTTTAGGGGGCTGCCAATTAACTCTATAGATAGCTTTGAGAGTTTAACCAAGACGTTCCTCATATAGTTCCTCGCGTCGAAGAAACGCAAGAATACGTTGCAGTATATGCTTGCACTGAGACAAGGAGAAACCGAGTCCCTCAAAGACTACCTTCAGAGGTTTAATAGGGAAAGGGTGGAGGCAGAAGACATGTCAGAGAGTGTGGTCTTAACCGCAGCCATCAATGGACTCTGGCATAAAGGACCTTTTGTCCTTGAACTGGCAAAGAGAACCCCAGCAACTCTACAGGAGTTCATGGAGAAAGCTGAAGAGTTCATTAGTCAGGAAGAAATGATGAGGATGTATGCTGAGAGAGAAGCGAAGCCAAAGGAGCAGATCAAGAAGAAGGAATCCCATAAGGAAGAAGGAGCTTCTAGCCAATGGAAAAACTCAAAGAAGAGCTCAAAACGGCCTGATAAGGGAAAACCTATAGCTGAGCGAGAATTTAACTTCACTCCGTTGAATGTGAGTGTAATGGAGGTATTCATGAATATACGAGACGACTTGGGTTTGAAACAACCTGAGAAAATGAGGGCTCCACCGGAAAAGCGGAACATGAACAAGTACTGTGACTATCATCAAGATCACGGCCACGAGACCNGGGAAAACCTATAGCTGAGCGAGAATTTAACTTCACTCCGTTGAATGTGAGTGTAATGGAGGTATTCATGAATATACGAGACGACTTGGGTTTGAAACAACCTGAGAAAATGAGGGCTCCACCGGAAAAGCGGAACATGAACAAGTACTGTGACTATCATCAAGATCACGGCCACGAGACCGAAGATTGCGTCTCTCTACAGATAGAAATAGAGAGGATGATAAAAGGGGGGAAGTTGGCCCGGTTTGTAGCAGCTAACCGGCACACAAAATATGACAAGCCACGTGTCGAGCCGCGCTACCGTGACGAAGCTCGAACTCACGACAACCGTTGTCATCCTGCCACTCCCCCCAGGCGTCGAGGGCGTGCAGATGATTACCGAGCCAATAGTGAAGCAAGGCGCCACCGAGTTGATAGCGAGGCAAGGCGTCATGACGACCGCAATGTTTGTCAACGAGCAGGGTCTCAAAGGGGGCGGGAACCCATCGGGGAAATTCATACTATTGCTGGAGGTTTCGCAGTTGGTGGTTCCTCCAGCTCAGCTAGGCGTGCCTATGCCAGAAGGTTGCCTTCAAAAGGAATACTTTCCTTTGAACGACCCCCAAAAGCACGTAGAACGGGGTCAAAAACCATAATGTTCTCTTCGAGAGACGAGGATGGGGTTTTTTACCCCTATGATGACGCGTTGGTGGTGACCGTGATAATAGGGAATTATAACATTCACCACATCCTGGTTGACAATGGGAGTTCGGCCGACATTTTGTTCCTTCTTGCCTTTGAAAAGATGAAAATCGAACGGAAGCGAGTAGCTTCGGCTTCTACGCCACTAGTAGGCTTCACAGGAGAGAAGGTGCTCCCAATAGGAACAATCTCTCTCCCACTTACGGCGGGTGAGGCACCCAGGGAGAAGACTGTTATGACAGAATTTTTGATCGTTGACAGGCCATCTGCTTATAACGCTATAATGGGGAGACCGACCCTCAACAAGTTGATGGCGGTGACTTCCACTTACCATTTGAAGATGAAGTTCCCAACCGAACATGGAACAGACGTGGTAAAGGGAAATCATAGGGAAGCTCGTCAGTGCTATAACTTGAGTCTTAAGGAGCCTCGCGCCAAAGAGACCCTTTCAGTTAGTTTTGAAGTGAGGGATGAACGCAAAGTCCAGAGACGGGAGCCTGTCGAGGAGTTTATTGAAGTTGCCATTGACATCCTAGACCGCTTGGTGAAAATTGGGTCGCAATTGCCAAAAGAGTCAAGAGCTGAGCTTTCAAAGTTCCTGAAGAAGAATCTTGACGTTTTTTCCTGAACGCATGAAGACATGCTTGGCATCGACCCTGACATCATTTCGCATAGACTGAACATAGACCCTGCCGCCAGGCCGGTCAAGCAGAAGAAGAGGAACTTCGCTCCAGAATGAAACAAAGCAATAGCTAAAGAAGTTGATAAGCTGATGGACGCGAACTTTATCAGGGAAGTTCATTACCCTGATTGGCTGGCCAACATGGTAATGGTAAAAAAGTCTACAGGCAAGTGGAGGATGTGTGTGGACTTCACCGACCTTAACAAGGCTTGCCCCAAAGACAGTTTTCTGCTCCCAAGGATTGACCTCTTGGTGGACTCTACTTCAGGCCACACCTTTTGAGCTTCATGGACGCCTTTTCAGGCTATAATCAAATCCGGATGCATGAGTTTGACCAAAAAGCAATCTCCTTTATTACCGATTGTGGGTTATATTGCTATAAGGTGATGCCTTTTGGGTTGAAGAATGCTGGTGCAACTTACCCAAGCCGTTGTAGACGCAAATGTTCAAAAACCAAATTGGGAGGAACGTGGAAGTACATGTAGACGACATGCTAGTCAAAAGCTTGAAATCTGAAGACCACTTAGCAGACCTTGGAGAAACATTCGGCGTTTTGAGGCATTATAGGATGAAGCTCAACCTCGCCAAGTGTGCTTTTGGCGTATCTTCTGGGAAATTCTTGGGCTTTATGGTCTCGCATCGAGGCATTGAAGCTAACCCAGAAAAGATAAAGGCGGTCTTGGAAATGGAGTCCTGCGGAACACAAAGCAGCTCCAATGGCTCACTGGGCGAATAGCCGCCCTCAACAGGTTCATCTCCAGTTCTACAGACAAGTGCTTGCCTTTCTTCAAGATCTTAAAGAAGGCTTTTGTTTGGGGGGGAAGAATGTGAAGAGGCGTTCCAGCAATTGAAAAGCTACTTAGTTAGCCCCCACTCCTTAGCCGAACCATAGAAGGTGAGCCGCTTTACATTTATCTTGCAGTGTCTGATTTTGCCGTCAGTTCGGCCTTAGTCAAAGAGGACCACGGGGTGCAGAAACCCGTGTATTATACTAGTAGGGCCCTCCGAGGTGTAGAGACCAAGTATCCGCAGATCGAAAAACTAGCCTTTGCATTGGTAACTTTGGCAAGGAAATTGAGGCCGTACTTCCAAGCCTACACGGTTCGGGTGTTAATCGACCATCCTTTGAAAAAAGTGTTGTTCAAGCCCGATACTTTAGGACGTTTGGTGAACTGGGTGGTGGAGTTGGGCGAGTTTGACATCGAATATGTGCCTAGAGCAGCTGTTAAGGGCCAGACAATGGCCAACTTCATAGCAGAATTTACTAACCCTGCCAACCAAGAAGACCAACCAATGAATAACCTCTGGAAGGTCTGCGTCGATGGTTCGGCGACAAAGAGGCGAAGTGGAGCAGACATAGTACTTGTAGCCCCAGAAGGTCAGGAAATTAAATATGCTATCAGAATGGGCTTCAAGGCCACCAACAACGAGGCAGAATAT
>FXXK01000693.1:166181-182969 GCA_900184695.1 Betula pendula
GCTCACGAGCTAGGAGCTGAGAACGTGGAAGTCCATACTGATTCCCATGTAATCGCTGGCCATATTCTGGGTGAGTACGAAACGAAAGGAGAAAAAATGAAGAAATACCTCACAAAGGTTAAAGAACTTTCTGCTCAGTTCCCACATTTCCATATTAAAAGGTTCCCAGAGAGGAGAATGTGGAGGCGGATAGACTTGCCCGGATTGGGTCAACACAAGAGGAAGAGCTTGAGAGCTCTGAAGAACAAGTTCGCCTATTACCTACACCAGCCATCGTCGACGACCTCCCGGTATGCACCATACGAGACCCGCCACAGTGGGCCACGGAAATATTCCGATATATTATAGAAGGCTGGCTCCCAGCTGACCAAAAAGCCACTGCCAGGATACGCCTAAAAGCTACCAAGTATATAGTTATCAACGGGTCTATTTACTGTCGAGGTCAAACTCTACCACTGCTCAGGTGTTTGTCTCAGGATGAAGTTGACTATGCCCTGAAAGAGATCCATGAAAGAACATGCGGTAGTCATTCCGGAGGACGCGTCCTTGCCCACAAGGCCATTAGAGCGGGATATTACTGGCCAAAGATGTATCAGTAATCCATGGAGATGGTGAAAGCCTGTGACAAATGCCTAAAATTCGCCAATGATCAGAAAAGTCCACTTGAAGAACTCACCCCTATTGCCTCATTGTGGCCTTTCTCCATGTGGGGGGTAGATATTGTTGGCCCCCTTCCACCCGAGAAAGGCGGTATTAAGTTTGTGGTAGTGGCGGTCAACTATTTCACCAAGTGGGTAGAAATAGAAGCTCTTGTCCACATTACCTTTAAGAACATTACCAATTTCCTTTGGAGATCAGTGGTCTGTAGATACGGACTTCACCACGCCTTTGTCACAGATAATGGGAAGCAGTTTGATTGTCAAGCATTTCAGGAGTGGTGCGATGATCTCAAAGTCAAGAACTACTTCTCCTCATCGAGGCACACACAAGCTAACAGACAAGTGGAAGCCTCTAACAAGACCATCTTCAAGATCTTGAAGAAGAGGCTTGAAGACAGGAAAGACGCATGGGCCGAACAGCTCCACAGGGTACTGTGGGCCTACTGAACCACCAAAAGAACCCCCACGGGGGACACCCCTTTTGGCCTAGCTTTTGGGTCGGAAGCGGTTATTCCAGTTGAAATGTAGCTGACGAGCCTTCGTGTCCAGAAGTACGACTCTGAACTCAACGATGAAGGACTGAAGCTGTCACTAGATCTCTTGGAAGAGAGAAGAGACCAGGCTGAAACTGTAATGCCTTCATATCGCCATAAGGCGAATCAATATTTCAACCGGAGAGTGAAGCCCCAAAAGTTCAAAATCGGTGACTGGGTGCTCAGGAATGTGACTTTGGCAACCAAGGAGCGCACTGATGAAAAACTGGCTCCAAATTGGGAGGGACCCTACAGGGTCGTAGAGTGCAATCGACCTGGTGCTTACCATCTTGAAACTGTGGAAGGAAAGAGATTGCCTCACCCCTGGAATGCAGAGCACTTGAAAAGATACTACTAGTAACTCCTTGTACTCTTAAAGTTGTATTTTATTCACTGATGAAAATTTGCTCGTCTCCGTTTTTTCCTTCCTTTTTCTCCGATGCATACACGGAAAATGCGAGAAAGCACAATAAGGACCGAATGCCTCTCTAGATCAGTGTTCCTCCATTGAGGTTCCAACCTCTTGGCATGCCGAACCTGACATAAAAAAGATCAGTGTTCCGCCATTGAGGTTCCGACCTCTTGGCATGCCGAACTTGACATAGAAGATCAGTGTTCCGCCATTGAGGTTTCGACCTCTTGGCATGCTGAACCTGACATCAAAAAGATCAGCGTTCGCCATTGAGGTTTCGACCTCTTGGCATGCCGAACTTGACATAGAAGATCAGTGTTCCGCCATTGGGGTTTTCGACCTCTTGGCATGCCGAACTGACATCAAGAAGATCAGTGTTCCGCCATTGAAGTTCCGACCTCTTTGCATGCCGAACCTGACATAAAAGATCAGAGTTCCGCCATTGAGGTTCTGACCTCTTGGCATGCCGAACCTGACATTAAGAAGATCAGTGTTCCGCCATTGAGGTTCCTACCTCTTGGCATGCCAAACTTGACATCAAGAAGATTAATGTTCCGCCATTGAGGTTCTGACTTCTTGGCATGCCGAACTTGACATCAAGAAGATCAGTGTTCCGCCATTGAGGTTTCGACCTTTTGGCATGCCGAACCTGAGTCAAGCTGACATGCCGAACAAAAAACTAAAAATTAAACGATGGCATTTCAGCCGTGGAGGAATACAGCCCTCTCAGTGCGTAGACTTAATGCAAAAAGCAAAACGAGGTCCAAAAACGCACAAGCCGATCGACCCCGACTATAGCGCACATTGGCAAAACGAGGTAAAGAGAAAAGCTTATTACTTTATACCACTCTTGATTGCGTGAATGAATGTCGTGTACGGATGGTGTTTAACAGAGACAAACATCACAATAACTTCATTCATCCAAAAAAAAAGGAAAAAAAAAAGAAAGAGGGGGAAGACGCATAACAAAATCATTATATGAAAGCAAAAGATCCAAATATCCTCTTTCAAAAACAACAGCGGAGCAATAAAAAGAAAAATATGCCAAAACAAAGGTGACGATACGATTAAACTATGGGTCACCGACCCTTACAAAAAACATAGCTTTTGCCCTAATCCTCGTCAGAAGAAGTATTACTGCCAGGGATGCAGAACCTCCACCCGAAAGGCGCTAATGCCTGACGCCAAGCGCATAACCTCTCGTGCAAAGGAGTGAGCTGTCCTTGGAGGTGGTTGATCTCCGCTTCCATGCCGGCAACCTAATTTTCCAAACGGCCAAGTCTTCTCCCCTAGTAGAAGTCATGGCTCCTTGTCTGATCGAGTGTAGCGGCAGCCCTAACCCGCTCCCTGCTGGTCCCTGCCGCGGAGAAGGCGTATAGAGCCTCCCTCTCCTCAACTGAGCGGAATGCCCCTCCCATGTCAGGAGAAGGAGGACCCTCATCGTCCTCCACAACCCTGTCGCCGTTGGCCTCAGCGGCGTGATCCTCCCCTTCACCTGTTGAACTCGGTGGAGCGTCCACTTCCTCCTCTTCTTGAGGACCGGGCACCATGCCCGGAATAAAGAAAGGGTCGCTGTCTGAGTGACTAGAAGCGTCAGAAGAACGGTTGACGGACAAAGAGTCCGAGATTAGTATCCTCCCAACCGGCGCTGGGGGGTTAGCTCTCGCAACCCAAACCCAGCCTTGGATTCGGTCACTTTGACGGGAACCTGGCGGAGCATGGGGAGCAGGAACCCTCCGTGGTCCCCTCTTACGCGCGTTGCCGTCCATATCATTAGATCTTAAAGATAACTAAGCAAAGCGCTTATCGTATGGGGAGGAAGATGGAGTACAATAGTGAGAAGAAGCAAGAAACCTCCCTCTAAATATACTTGTAGAGTTCAGACTACTCAAAAGATGCGCCCTTTGGAAACCCCACCATCATTTATTGAGTAGCTTGTAACCATTAATGCCTTAGACGAGGCTCTTCTAATTCCCAAAAAAGGAAAACAAAACAAATCCTTGCTCTGGCAAAGTGCGAAAGGGACCTGGACAGTGACCAAAATTACACTGCCTAGAGCTTAAAAGACAGAACGGAATCGAATCATGAAATAGAGTCAAAGAATCACATTATGAGGATCAGACTCAGTCCAAAAGAAAAGAAAGAGAATCTCATTGTTAAAGTCGGGCTCAGTCATTCTCAATGGGCCTCTCGAAGCTCAAGGCCCAAATTAGCACAGAAACAATTGAAGTGCGAAGGCAATAGTAAGTCGATTTCAAAAAAAAAAAATTCAAAAATTCAAGCAACAAGTGTTATATACAATTATGAAAGGGGAACACCCCCGCTACCACTGAGTCCGGCTCCGGCTTCATCTCCAGCCGCTAGACGAAGTACCTCTATAGGTGATGGAACAACCCATAATCCACGAGTGTCTGGCAACTCTTCTAGCCCAATTGTTTTAAGTTTGCTTAGGGCTTGTGGGTCAGGCTCGATGTCGCGGATGGTGATTGTGGGCACTCTATCCTGCAATCCCTCATTCATTGCGACCGCTCAGAAAGTCGTGAACCCCCACTCAAATCCATGGATCCAAATATGGTTTCTAACTTTGTGAACTAGCCCAAGCTGGTGCTTGTACCTTCTCACCTTCTCGGTCTCCTCGCGATACTTCAATATCTGGTGCTGTGCCATGTTGGTTGCAGACCTTTCATGTGTGCGGAGGTCAGCATTTTCCTTCTCCAATGCCGCAATCTTGTCGTTTTCCATTAAGATGAGGAGTTTTTGGGCGTCGTTCAGCTCGTTCCGCGCAGAGTTGCGTTCAATTTCTATAGAGCAAAAGATTTCGAGACAAATCTGCCACTTGTGCCTTATACCCCGCGATAAGCCCTTCCTGCTCATCAACGACTCCCTACAACCATGATGAACGAACAGATAATTCAGACTCTGCTCGTGTCGCCCTCACAAGCTTAGCCTGAAGGTCGGCCATAGCGCCTTCAAGTTCAGACTTGACCACATCGAGCCTAAGAATTTTGGAGGTTAGTTCGTCAATTTTCGCCTGCCCAGCGTCGACTGTTGAACGGAGCTGGTCATACTCCGAAGATCTTTCCTCCAAGATTCCCTGCCTCCTCAGAGCTTCAAAGAGCTCCTTATCACGATCTGCCAACCTCCTTTCTAACTCGAGGTTTCGGGCCTCCAGAGCCATAATTGTAGACCTAGCTTTCAAAAGTTCGACTTCCCGAACTCTCGATTTTTCTGTCAACTCGAGGAAGAGGTCTTGGCTACAACATAGATGCTTGCCGAGTGAATCCACGGCGACCAAAGAATCCTGCAGAAACAAGCAAAACTAATAAATGATCTGAATCTCAAAAGCTAAACCGAAGTTGCAAGAAAAATAGCAATTCATACCTCGATTCGATGACGAAGGGTAAGAACTGAGTCCCCTTGTGATCCGACTGTTCCCCACCATGTGGGACCACTTGTGGAAGCAGCCCTTGATACCCTAGCCTCTTTGAGCATCGAATTCCCTGAACGACAACCGTGGAGATCGTCAGGGCCTAAATCATGGAGCTCGGATGCACCCTGAACATCAAGAGGGTTTCGAACTTTAGGGAGGATAGTCTCTTCGCCCAAGGCGGTGTCTGCCGCGACAAGTTCAGCTTCTTCCTGATTGGGAGCGGCCACAACACCCTCAGCCTCAGGGGTGGGGTCTGCCCCATTTAGAGCGGCACCCAGCTCGGCTTCCCTTGAAGCAACGATTGGCTCGATCGCCGCCATATCAGTAACAGGTTCGATTACCGGCACTGGCGAACAGAGAGGTGGCAAAGCTACATCCCCTCCTTCACCTCCATTGGGAGGCGCCTCTTCGGTTGTCGGTTTCGAGCTGGCACCCCTAATGATGAGATTGACATTCCAAGCTTTGCTCCTCGGAGGATTCTCTTCGAGGAACGCTACGAATTCGGATCTCTCCACTTCCATTTTCTTAGGGGACTGGGAGAGATCCTGGTCCTCCGTTTCTTTCGGAGTTTTTCTCTTTGGGGCATGAGGTCATAGTACAAGAGGAATTTCGTTTTCATCTTCGTCCGGGCTATCATCAAGAACGATCTGGCCTTCTACGACAGGCTGGGCTCGCCCTTCTCCCGAACTCTCTTTTCCGGATAAAGAGAAGGAAGCCGACCCTTCAGTAGAAGAAATGGACGGTTCAGTTTCCTTGACAAGTGTTGGGTTCGGATCTTGAGACCTCGTTCGCCTGGTCGAACCCCCAGCTCTATTCTTCTTCTTTGGACCAAAGAGCACATCAGGGACCCTAGCCATTCCGGCGCATCTATGTTTAGAATAGCCCAGATATTTTTGCAAGAATTCTAGGCGAAGCAAGAACCCTAGATTCGATTCCTCTCATTCCGCTTCCAGGCTCTGCGAGGACCAAGCAACCATGCGGTCAACCCTATCTTGCTGAACCGCTGTCAACTTTGGTTTCGGAAACTTCGCTGATGTTAACTTCCTCCAGTGGCGGGGAACCTGAATCTCAGGTAAGCAGTCCCGTAGAATAGGGGGAGTTCCCATCCTAACCCCGAAACAAAAAAGAAAGAACTCTCAAAAGGGGGGTTACTGCCCTATGTACTCGGGGTAGAAAAGAACTTCTTAATTCGGGCCTGTAAGGTCTAAGTGTGGCCATACCTAACCGGAGTAAATAAGTTCAAGAATTTTGGCACGGAGAGGTGAACGTCTTCCCCTAGAACCATTGGCCACGCCACGCAATAAGCGATTACATTCTGCCACCCAGTGGGCTTTAATTGAGTGGGAGCCATCCCTAAAATGTGCAGAATTTCACGAACTACTAGAGAAAAAGGGAGATGGAGCCCGGCCATAAGGGCCTTCTAAAAAATGCACACCTCGTTCTCCAGTAAGTTCCCATGGATTCCCTCGTCGGGTTTAGGAATCTGAATGCTTACGTCACTAAGGATCTCATAAGTTTTCCTTAACTTCTTGGAATCCTTCGGTTGTAGAGAGGATTGCCAGTTGGAAGGGGCCCCAGAGGCGCCGAGCCTAGAAGATTTCGGCATCGTGTTAGAAAGGTTAGTAATGGCAAAGAATTCTCAACGGGGAAGATAAGAAGGAATCTTTAGCGCAAACGTACTCATATGTATCCTGATAAATGCATGGATGAGAGACGGACACGTGGAGCTATTTAAAAGAAAGGCACGACACCCAAGACGCCTCGAGGAACGAATCGACGAAACACTAATCGTCGGCTCATTATTAAAAATCCTCCCGCCATTTCCGATGCATGACGCGAGTAATTTTGGGGGGTAACTGTTGGGAATTGGGCTTGACAATTATGAAGGCCCAAGTCCCGTCTTACGATCCGGTCGGCATGATAAGGGCCCATGTCCACATAATGAATGACCGAAGTTACATGGTTCGGTTGACCCTATCCAGAACTGTGGCGACTCAAGTTCGGTTCTCTAGCAGATAGTTATAATGAACCTTGATGAAGAAAGGACAAGGTCCATCAAGGCTCACATTTAAGGCAGCCAATCTCGAGTCCCACCCCTGCATATCTCCAAGACATGTTAGCTCCAGGAACGTGATTGATGTGACCTGCAGGCTGAGGTTTATGTGTCGTGGACCAATGGCCGCATGACACCTGGCGGGATCTTTATTGGCCAGCATAAGTCTAGAAGAAAAAAAAGGGCAGTTTAGGGCCCCACGGTAGGAGCTCATTAAATGGGTCTCGGGAATCCGCCACCATAAAAAAAGGGGAAGAAAAGCTCGTCTAAGGGTAAGTACCATATTCCAAAAAAGATACTGAGTTCATTTTTGGTTAGGGAGAAACTCCTAAAACCGAACTGACTTAGGTATCGAAGCTATCCCCTGCCGGACACCCCCCGACAAGCTCTTTTGTTTGATTTCTCTTTGCTTGTAGGATCACGCCTTGTCGGATTTGGAAACTATCCCAATAGTAATAAATAAATTATTATTTTCTATTGATTAAATATTTGAGCATATTGCATATAATCTTTTATGATTGTTCCCATACGAAAGGTCTAGAGATTACATTGAATGTGGTCTATGGGTGTGAGTAGTGGTTTCTGTCATACAAGATCTAACAATAACCTTTGTATTTTGAAATTCATTTGTTTGTAGTCAGTAATGGAATTGGACATTCCATTGGTAAGAATGTTACACATTAATTATATGATTTATCTTAATTAGGCGAAGAAGATACTTCGGGTTAATGTGTAGAAAAAGACAATAACTCTCAGACTACTTATACTCATGATTTTAAATATTGAGAGAAAGCGGACTCAGATGTCAAGTGGGATCACTTTGATGCATTATAGATTGAAACCCTAAATGTGGTTAATATTATCTATGTGTTGGGTGATCACATGTAGCATTGGGAGAGAAGTTTTACTCAATAGAGAATCCAAATCCTTTTAGTGAAAAAGGACAATAAATCTCCATTGAATAGGATTTTATACAAAATTATTTTCAATATTTGATCAAAGTATTTTGATAAGGTGAATTCCAAAATATATACCTAGTGAATAGAGTATTCACATGAGAGAGATTAATAAGGATAAAAATTCAGTACACAAGGGGAGTATAGTGTGATAGTACTACAATTCTATTTCGTCTATAGAAAATTTCATGGAGGAATCATACTCATATATAAGTGAGTCAAATGGAACTTTATTGATTTAATCAAACATATTTTTTGGAGTGCAGTTACAATTATTTAGTGGTATTAATTATAATTACATAGTAACTTGAGATAGTCAGAGACTATTTAAGCTGGAAATATTTTTCCTTTCAAATCCCTCACCAAGTTATTGTAAATTAACCAAAGACATGTTTTTATTTATTGGGCAAGTTGTTTTTAATTTATTAAAATATTGTGCTTATTTATTTATTTATTTATTTAAGCAAGTTATTTTAATTTATTAAAATATGGGTTAAAAAAAAATCGGTGCTAGAGAGATTAGTGGGTAAACTAAACTTGAAATAAAATCTAAGCCCACTTGAAGTGTAGGAGACGCACAAGCCAGAGAATTTTTCCCTGGCCTTGTGTGTGATTTACTAAAGGAGGTTCAATCAGTTCACCCGTATCTTCTTCTTTTTTTTTTTGCTTTTTTTTATTTAAACTTATTGGTAAGAGAAACTGTTTATTTTCTCTAATTTAATCGTGTCATTATAAAACCATAGAGTATTATTTTCCCAGTGGGTTCCAACATCACGCTGAGTGAAACCTAGCAGTATTATATGCGAAGAGATAAATCTTTGCACGTCTGAATTCTTCGTTTGTTTCTATTTTTGTTTCTTTGTTTTTAATTGAGTTACTTATTCCACTCATTTATATATGCCATTCCCATTTAAAAACTATAAAAATAAAAAAATAAAAAATAAAAACTTTTTGTATTATCATACAACCATAGTCTTATTATGTCTGACAATTTTTAATATGATTCACGAATTTGACACAAATTTAATAAAAAATTGATAGGTTAAAATTGACAGTTTAATTTGTTTAATTAAATTAATCTAGTTAGAATTAACATATATTATAAGTCCTAGAAAGTATCCAAAGATCATATGGGCCACGGCCAAAGGGAAGTTTACTAAGAATTTCAGTTGTGCTTCCCCAAGCCCCACGGATTCAACACTCTCAACAAAATTTGTATGAATAGATTCTCTAATTATCCAAAGGAATTAAGCAATTTTTATAGGGCCTAGGAAGTACTTGAAGATCATATGGACCACGGCTAAAGGAAAGCACACGGAGGACCTTGCCTACTAACCCACCCTCGGTCCTAACAAACTTGACTCGGACCACGGTCAATCCCGAAGCAAATACCCGAACCCGCCAATCAGATCAAACCGAGAGCATCACCTGGAGACCAATTGCACTCACAGAGGATCCTTCCACTCTCAACAACCTAGAGAGGGAAAATCCCGCGCTAAACGCCAAGGAATAGAAGATGCTAGAAGAATCCCGCCCTATAAATAGTCAAGGTATCTCTCCCTATAAATAGTCAAATTATTCCTCTTTTAACCACATAACCCTAATTCTTTGTCTTTTTCCAAATATCTACTGACAAAAGCATCATAGTAGTCTTATTGGCGTGGCGAATGCCAATGGAGGCATCCTAATTGTATATCGCTTTGTGACACACAAGCCTGAGGTTCTAGTACAGCATACGTGGGGTTATTGTAGATCCTCGACATCTACATATATAATTTTTTTACTTATATCTCAACCTCAACATGACCAAAATTCACCGCACGAAAATGAATTGTTGGTTCTATTTCCCGTATGATTTCCATCTTCTAAAGTTGATTCCACGCTGTTGAAGCTAAAAAATCGTAAGGACAGATATATGCTTAATTTATGAGTTCTACTTTAATACTTTAACTTTTTCTTTACTCACAGAACCTCTCTCTCTCTCTCTCTCTCTCTCTCTCTCTGAAATGGGTTCGACTCTTTTTTACACGTCAGTCATGTGTCATGTCATTTTCTCTAAACCAAAGTTTTCTTCCCTAATAGCATATTCTTCTACGGACATAATTTACCTAGAATGGGAGGAAATAATATATTCTTAATATGGATATAAACGTTTCAATTTAATTTTTAAAAATATCACTTATCTCTTAAACATGTAAACAACATTTTTTTTTTAATAAATTCTATTAAAAAAAATATGTATAAAGAACATGCTATTAAAAAAAATATATCTTTTCTATAATAAATGACACATAGTATTTTTAGAGACTGAATAACTATATTGATTTGCTTTTATTTTTCTTTCCTTTTTCAATTTTACAGTTTCTCTTATATCATTTTTAATTATTATTATAGAGAGATTATTTATCTGTTTGTTAAATTTAAGAAGATACCACAAAGCGACTATTAATATTCTTCTCTTTGAATTGTTAATTTGGACCAATATAGAAAGAGAAATGTTGGACTTCTAGAATTAGATTGAATGTATGGGGCAGCGAATTTAAGGGGAAAATGTTTTGGCGTGAGAGTCTATAATTTGTAAAAGAGTAATGATACAAGTCACCCTTTATGTCTACCTTGTGTCAACCAAAAGTGACATAGCTTTTAAAATCACCATTAGATCAAAAGTCAATAATTATCGATAATAAATTCAATAATGATTTTAAAAGCCACATCACTTTTGGTTGACACAAGGTAGACATGGAGGGTGACATATATAATTACTCTTTGTAAAATAATTAAGAACATATAGTTAACAATTCAATTTTTAAGTAATTAAGTTTAAAAGTTCAATTTTTTGTTAATTATTTTATTAATTATAAATTATCACGTTAATTTAATAAATAATATTATATTAAGAATTGTAGTACCAAATCAATATTCTTGATAAACAAGAGGAAATGAGGGGATTACTCACAAAAAAAAAAGAAAAAAAAAAGAAAAAAAAAAAGGGGAAATGAGGATTGCCCAAGCTTTTCCTTTACATGACGGGATTTATGTAGGGGTGAGATTGACGTTATGTGTTGATGCTGTGGTGGTGTAACAGGACTCCCTAGTCAGCTTTTAACAAATCCGCTTTCTCTGATTATTAAAAAAAAAAACAAAACACAAAACCCAAAAAAAAGAAGAGATTTCTCTCTTTTTTTTTTTTTTGCTGTTTTGTATGAGTCTAACAAAAATATTCATCATTAAGGCAAGAATGAATTTTGGAAAGTGAATATGTGGAATTAAGATATTCTAATGCTCATCATCTTCAAACTTGAATACCAAAATCCTTCATTATTGATATGGTTATGTTGTGAAATCAAAGAAAATGGTAAACAATATAGAGAGATTACGAGATATGAAATTAGTTTTTCAGGAATTATATATTATTTATCTCTTTGTTGTGTGTTTCCATACTTTTCAAGACTCTTTATAGGCATAGAATCATAATGGGAAAATAAGAAATATTGAAAAGGTAATACATGAATCAAGAGACTACATTAATGTAGTAAAATTTCAAAAGTTGAAACTAACTGGTCAATCACTAATGCCATGAATGTAGCTTATAATTGTAGACCGGTTGGGGCCATGGGCCCCCACAAGGTTATAAATTTTCTTATTTTTTTATATGTAAGTTGTTGAAATTTTGAAGTGTTCACACTATTTATTGTTTTTTTCTTTTTGAGGTTTATTGGCAAATACTATTTGTATACTCTTAAAATATTGTGTTTTTTTTGCCCAATATATTTATGCAATGTCTATCCAAATCATCCACCTAATTTATACTCTAACTATATATCATGCCTTTTGGTGAATGGTTACTTAAAGTCTTAATTTGCAACATTTTCCATTTCATGAAATTAGTTTCATGAACGATTATATGTAAAATGAAGAATAATACAAATTTATGTTCAATAACAAAACCATAAAATGATTTCATTAAAGAATCATTTTTGTTTTTTTTTATTCATGCTCATATATCATTACATATTCAATCTTGACACATTTATAAATTTCGATAGATATATTCTTTGTGCATGCACAATTATATAATACTTCATTTCTATTTGAATTGATTTTATCTTTTTTTTTTTGTATTATAGTTAGAACTATAGCATATAAAAGAGAGCAGAAAAAAAATCTTGTCGAATACATTTTAACTCGGCCCCTCCAAATAAATTTCTAGCTTGCACTAGTTATAACACTCTCCCTTTGGCTGATCCACCAATAGAATATTTTTGTAAAAGCTTGTTAAGGAAACCAATAGACCTAAACATGTGTTGGAAGGAAAAAGAGTACAATATTCTTGGTGCATTTGAATGCTTTAGGGATTGCCGCATTAAACCTTGAAAAGAAAAACTCATGGGAAAAAACTTTGCAAAACAAAAAGATCAGTTACAATTCGCATATATCATTGACTGTGTCCTCATAAGTACGCAAAGTTTCTGATTGTTTCATGATGAAAGGTCTTTGAATTCTACACAGTCCAATGTTGTGCCACCATATTCTTGGAATGTTGCTGTGGAAAATAATTTTAAGTGAATAAATCGTCATTATCACTCAATCATATTGCTTGGACATGAATATCTTTAGAATTAATGCTGTATGAATAACTTCGATGAATGTGCCTTGCGTTTCTTCACCTTTATATAAGTTAGTCTCCTATGATATTGCTGCAGATACATGCAACATTATCTTCTGTATAATTATTGTTGGGCCTATCTTCTTGATTGTGCCGATAGACGCACTTTTTTGAACGCTATGAAATAACTGCATTCATCCAACTGCATTCTTGACTTGCTTCATGAATTGCAATCATGTTTAAGCTGATTTGGAAAAGTAGCAATTGGGGGGGTTTTGCGAAAAGTAGCCAGTTATAAGTTGCCCTTGATTATTATACCTTCAACAAATAGCGACCTTCAAACTCACACCTGCTCCAAGACATCAGGTAAATTAAGGAGGCATAATCTGGGATAATGATATCTACTGGACTTATTCATTGCTGAATCAATTAAATCCTTTATAAGCGAATTCAATACAAATGAAATATTAACTTTTTTTTTTAACGCGTGTCTCAATTGATCGCCTCCACAGGGAAAATACACAGAATCATAACACTACCTACGAGTTTTTGTGATTTCTTGAATCTCGGTATTCCATTCTCTCGTTGAGCAATGCTTTGTGGCATTATATAAACACGGTCTCACAATGCTAAACGTGCATTGAATAGAAAAAATAAAACAACGATACAGGTAAAATAAATATTTGTTTTAAACATAACGCAGTTATTTTTTATATGCAGGTTAATCGATAGATGAAATGGTATTTTGCATACTGCACACAGCGAGTTTGTCACTTCGCGTACGACTCGATTAATTTCAAAAGTAGTAAGCTGTGCCTGGCGTACTCTAACTATCACGAGAAGAGATTTGTCCTAAATTTAATTATGTGATATAATGAAGACATTCAATAAAATGTAAAAAGAAAGCGCATTAGTGAGGTGATCCAATTAAGTCTCTCCTTGAACGTACATTTATAAATTTATACATTTAATATATTATGATTCAATCCTTATCCTTGACAGTGGTTAGCAATTTGGACAGTCATTGACTATCTCTCTCACCGCTGCACTTAACACAAGTACTAATGTTGTGCGCCCCACGTATTGCTTCGTAAATTTGCCACAAATGGAAATAGCAGCTACTGAAGCAAATAACCTCGCCAGTACTTATTACAATAGGAGCTAGTTCAAAGACATGAGACGGAAAGACTATTTATTTGCTTTATCTATCGAGAATTGTAATTATACGCAAAAGAGCTTTCAACTAAAAACTTATTTTCTGATTTTTTTTATCTTTATCTAACAATGATCCACAAAACACATCCGCTAAGGATATATTGGTTCAACTTTATATATACCACCTCCTGAATAAAATAACACATAGCAATTTAATCTAAGAATAATAAAGTGTTCATGTCTCAACTAGATACAGAATTGAAAGCATAATCAATTCATAATTTATTGTCCCGCGTCTAGCTCTAATGATTGTTGCATGACATATAACTCAAAGAGATATTCATAGACTTCTATTTAGCTTACCGAATATTTACATACAGTAATCAGAATTACAAACCATATATCCACTTTACCAAATCCTCATTATAATCTATATCATCTCCTAATCTTTAATTGAAGAGCTTATGAGTTTGAAAAATAAGCATAGGAAATCTTAATATAATAAAATTAGTAGATAACCATCTATTATACAAGGCAGGATAGCATGAACCATAAAATGTCGGCATATGGCAAGCGCAGACATCAACTCCACTAATAGGACAACAGATCCATATCTACAATAAGCTTTGAAAATTTATGTTCATTCTATGATCACCAAAGGATTCCCTAACTATACTTTTGATAGTTGCTATCAACTCTATCAGACCATCTAAAAATATCAGTAATTGCGAGCTTTTCTATTAGTAGACCATAATTTCAGAGGCATATGTAATAACTCTCATATAAAATTCAGTGTTTACTTATAAAATATCTCAGTAGTTTAATTTTCAGCATGCACTCGCCTCTAAATAGACCCCTTATTTGGTGTCGCGTAAGAACGACATCAAACCAATAAATGCCAAGATATTAACATAACAAAAAAACAAATACAACAAAACATAATGCAATCTTCTTAGCCCCGCTGTCGTTGCAGCATATAGTAACAAAATTGCGACAATAATGTCCATAGATAGGGTTCCCTCAACCATATGTGAAGAAGAATCTCTCTAAGGCGAAGTGACAAATGCTAATAGACGGTTATGCGGCATATTTCACACTGGATACCACGAAACAGGGCTGGCGAATTGTAAAAGTAAATAGCAAATATCTTACTAGACAAAATTAGAATTAATTAACAGTGTGGTTATTATCATGTTGTAAACTCTTTAGTTTAATATATATATTATTAAAGATCATGATGTTATGATGAAAGCCCAACAGATACGCCCGTACTTTAGGTCCCTTTGATAAATAATCAGTATACTATTCATAGGTTTTAACACCGATAATGAACTCCATCCACAAAGTCATTTGGATGACCCAGCTGTAAAACAACTTTGTGAGATAATGAGGGAAGATAAGTTATCAACTGTATAGTTTTTTGTATGACCAATAGTCTATGAAAAATTCCGATTTCCTAAGTGAAAGTCCTCTCAAAAATTATTTGAAAACAGCATAATTTAGGTATTGTTTGGCGAAATGATTATTGATTAAGAAATTGTACTATGAAGAACATATGTCTATATTTTGAAGTGAAAGTATTATGATATAGCTAGATGAAAATGTATAGTAACTTTTGTGATCTGACAATATGAAATTTTTATTTGCGTTTCATGATCGTATTTTTTTCTGCCGCACACCCCACAACGTCAACCAACAAAAGTTAGTTAAAAGTTGATTTATAACCCAACATATAGTGAATTCTTTCTTATTCTATTAAAATTTAAAGAGTGTATAAACAGTTCTGCTACTATTGAAGGTCTTTCCAGTGATGTTCTCAAATACAGAGTGAGACCTCTTGCAAAATAAATCTAACATCATTTACATAATGAAGGTTTGATAACATATTTTGATTACTGGAGATGTCGCCAATAATAGTTGACGTTGAAATGCATGTCATAGAGATGATCTCTATCAGATATATGGATAAGGCCAGTTTATTCCTGGTGTTACTAAGATCCCTTTCTGTGGTCGATTGTTTCTGAATACACCGCATCAATGGAGGGTGTGTCTTGATTTCAAAATTCTTCAGCCGACCTTTGTGTAACATTAGTGTTTAAGAGTGAAATTCATAATATTTATGTATATCACCAATAAAAAACATGACTTTGCTTGCAGAGTTGATTAATTTTATAATTCTTTTTCTTGTGTGGTATCAAAAGAAAAGAAAATTTTATAATTGGCATATTTTTCGCTGCAGTGCTATTCTTATTTTATGTAGCAACATCACATAAAAAATCCAAATATTTTTCCCTCCACTTATCGCTTATATTAAAGGTGGGACATGTATTGTTATTCCACATAATTTCAATTTTTTTTGATTTTAAAGAGTGCCTAACAGTTGTATTCACTAACCATTCTTAAAATTCCATGCAACTTTAGGTTGCATCCAATCATAACGAGCTTTATCAGGAGAGATTATAGTCTTCTAGTGCTCTATATCCCTCTTAAATTATTCCCACATAGTCAAGGATCTTTACCATAAGTACTCATTTTTTTAATTCATTCATGCTAGCATGATGCTAGAAAATTCATCACTTTTTGTGGTGATCATCTAAGACATTTCCTTAATAGTATTCTCAAGGTTCAGTCTGCATCGAGATGGATCTCAGCATCAAGGATCCAAAGTAAGCTAATTGGAGAATGTCCACACAGCATAATTTTTGATGTCTTAAGGATCAAGGAGAAAACTACTTTCTTTACGTTTGACTAAAGCTTCATGCTAATAATGTGCTTATGAAAATCCAAGAAAAATGGCAAGACAAACAGAGCAGAGTGCAATATATGAAATTAGTTCTTTAGGAACTCCTATATTATTCATCTCCTTGTTGTGGTGTTTCTCACTCTCCTCAAGACTCCCCTTTTATAGGCATAAGGGGTGAGGATAAGAAATATGAAAGTAGTGATTACCATGAATTAAGAGTTACATGAATGTAGTTTAGGAA
>FXXK01000694.1:0-48914 GCA_900184695.1 Betula pendula
CAAGATTATGATTACGGATCCAAAAAAAAAAGGTATGATGCTTGGTTAGTGTTAAAAAGTAAAAATAAGCAAGCGATGCTTTTGTGGAACAACGATTTCACTTTTTTTTTTTTTTTTTTTTTAAAAGTGGAAGCATGACATTTCTTATCAAGTCATGCATATAGCATAATTGGGCTCAAACTCATAGGCTTAAGCTTTTGGGTTGTGTGATGTCTCAATATGCTATGTTATGGGCTCACTTATTGACTCCCTAGTGATTTTGTTCCCAACAATTAGTATCAGAGCCATATTTAGCGTTTTTGTTTAACGCGTGATTTGATTCCGGTAAAAGTATGCGTGACACTTTTGATAGAAATTCACAAGTGAATAAGAAATTGTTGTAAATGCACTTGTGAGATTTGTGTCTCACATTGCTAAGATATAAGAAGAGTGAGTGGTTTATATAGCATAGTTGGACCCAAACCTTTAGACTTAAACTTTTGAGTTATGAGATATCTTAATATGTTATATTATGAGCTTATTAATTCACTCTCTAAGTGATTATGTCCTCAACAAGGGGAATAAGTTGTTGTAGGAAATGATAGAATGGAAGAGAATCTCTCTCGATTGATATCTTGTGCAAAAGAAGGTGTTTGAGGATGACTTGTAACATTCGGGTCAATTAAAGGCTAAAAGAAGATAAGATATTATGAAAAGTAAAATAAAATAAAGATAAAAGTTATGTCTCGGTCGTGTTAGAATTGAGCATGGTTAGACCCAAAGGTGTCCAGTCAATTAGAGGTTGGAATTTAGGCTTTAAGACTTAGACCTCGTTTAGTTTGCAGAATGACTATTCTATTAGAAAAAAAAAAATAGTATTTCTTGAAATAGAAGAAGGTGGAATGGAATAGTTATTCTTATTCCTTAATTTGGTTGTAACGATAGAATAAAACACTGAATAGATATTCCTTTATTTAGTATAGTGGAATATGCTAATGAATAAAATCATATTGTAATCAAATTTACTAAAACACCCTTATAATACAAATATAATTTAAGACATTTTCTTCTCTATTTTTTAAACAAAAACCGTTATACTATAACTTTTTTTTTGAAAAAAAAAAAAACTGTCAAAGGTTTTTTTTAAAAAAAGTTCGTAGTTTTTTAAAAAGTTTGTAGTTTTTTTTTTTTTGCACATCATTTTGCCTTGGCTGTAACACTACAAAATGATGAACACAAAAGGGAAAAAAAAAAAAGCGCATCAACAAAATCATCATATTCACCCATCAATTTTATTTTTTTAAAAAAATTGATGTTGGAATGTGAGGGGCTTTTCGGAAAAGAGGCTGCAATAATTCTATTCTTGTAGGAAAGAAATAATATTCCTCTCATTTTTAAAAGGAATACCTATTCCTCTTCGTAAGGGAATAAGTATTGCTATAGGAATAACTATTCCTATAAATAAACTCTTACCAAATAAAGGAATAATTATTTCATAGAAATAGTCATTCCATTCCAGGATCTATTTCGCAAACCAAACGAGCCCTTAAAAAATTTTAAGAACAAGAACATCTCATTCAAATGGCATATACTATGTTTGATTGCAGCAAAATGACATGTGTCAATTAGTGGTGAGCACGGGAAAGCGAACGGTCGAGATTGAATCTTAGATGACCACAATTAAAAATAGTAACATGCCGTTCGAACGGAACAACATCTTCCCATGTCAATATTTGTGCGGTGTGACGTGACACTGACTCGATGTGTTTATAATGCATCAAACGCTAGTGAACAGTGGACACAAAATTTACTATTTAAACGCAAAAACAAACAAACAAGAAAGACAATTCTTTTTCTCTCCCATTTGTCCCACATGCTGAGAGTGTAACACCCCCAAAATTAATTAACAAGGGTATTTAACTCGAAGTGTCACTGATAGCATCCCCAAATCAATTAATTGGTAATTGACTTGAAGTGCCGCAAAAATTAACAATTTTCAAAATGAAAGTAGCAGAAAAGAAACATTGATCTGAGCTAAAGAATAAATACCTTCGTAAATTGTTTGTCATCAATAGAAGAGAATAACTTCAATACGGTCCTGACACAAACCAGGACCTTTGTGCCCACCAACCAGATATTGGCACATAAGCTTATTACACCAAATTCAACTAGACATGAAAACACCCTATTAAAACTATTCCCTTCCCCATTCAGCCTTGAGACCCACCGCCCACCGCCTACTGCCGACAGCCAACCGCCCACTATCGACAGCTGACTGCCCACCGCCCAGCCCAGAGAAGGCCGCGCAGCTGTGTACTGTGGCCAAAGAAGGCTGTAGTGCATTGCGCAACTTGATTTGGCTGCATGCTGCGGCCAGGGAAGGCCCATCTGGCCGAACGTTGTGGCCAAAGAAGGCCACTCTGGCCGCGCGCGTGTTGCAGCTAGAGAAGGCCGCATCTGGCCGCACGCTGTGACTAGGGAAGGCCGCATTTGGCCGCGCGCTGTGGCCATAGAAGGCTGCTTCGGCCGCGTGCTGTGGCCATAGAAGGTCGATCTAGACAGCAGCCTTCTCTGGCCACGGGTTGCAGCTAGAAAAGGTGGTGGTGTGGGCCAGCATCGGCCATAGGGTGGTAGTGGGCAGCGGGTCACGGGCGGTGGGCTACAGGTCATGGCTGAATGAAAAGAAAATGAGTTTTAATATGGTGTTTTTGTGCTTATTTGATTTGGTGTGAAATGTTTATGTGTCACTCTTTGAATGGTGGGCACAAAGGTCATGATTTGTTCCATGACCTTATAGAAGTTGCTCTCTCAATACAAACCAGAGCCTTCAAATACAACAATAGTTGAAGTACACTATTTTATCATAGAAGTACAACATTACACAAAAGATACATATAAATCTGTCCCCACAAGCCTGGGTCCAGCAACTCTACTCCTTGTCGGACTACTCTACCCTACACTTAGAGGTGTACAACTGGTTGCAGTTATTCCCTATAAACCGCAACCACAACCGGAGTCTACAGTTATTTAATTTTAAACAACCGGCTTCAAGCAGTTTTAAACCAGTTTTTAAATAATTGGCCTTTTGAACCCTCTTTTAATTCTTTGGGCATCTTTTTGGGCTATTTTAAACTCATTTTTTTGTTCTTTTTAGAACTATTTTATACTCCCATAAAATAGAAATAACATAAAAATTAAACCTCCATAGTAAAATTAATTATACTACATAGTATAGTTTTTTAAGTTTTAAATTATTTTTTTAAATTTTTTTTTTTAATATATATTTAAATCGATAACCGGTTACTCGGTTATTAACCAATTTTTTTAATATCTATAACCGCTAACCACAACTGGACGCCTAGGCCGGTTGCGGTTATTTCCGGTTATTTGGTTTTCCAGTTATTTCCGGTTGTTAGCGGTTAATCATTGCTCCACTTATACATTCCTACTTGCACTCATGGGGTTACCCTGTTAACCTATAAAACATTATTGTTTTACAAGTGAAAATAAAAATACATAAATCCACGACATAATAAGTAAATCGTCAACAAAACATAACCCATGTAGTGAGCTCGATTTTGTTGGAAATAACATAGAAAGATGGACATTCTCGGAATGTTATGAGGTTTCAATAATTATGCTTGATAATCATTATGCCAATATGGAAAAATAGTACATTTAGAAAGCAGTTTGGGGCATAATTTCATGGACAACATGTTGCAGTTTTAAGACAAAAAATCATGTTGATGAAGTGTGCAATATGATATTAATAAATATAGTACAATCTGTAACCATCCTCCTTATAGCCTATCTGGACCCATAACTCTCTTACGGTAAGGTTTGCACGTCTCGTGGGACATATGGTACAATACCAATGCCTCAATGAGATACTATGGTCAACCACCTCTTGTTGTTAGACTGTAATGCCCTGCCGAGTACTAACCAAACCATGGTTGACTCGTTGCGCCTCCCCACACTTATTTACTAAATAAACAAGTTTGAAAGGATCGTAACTAACAATCACAGCAAAATAATTTAAACTTGTTGCAAAATAACTCACTAAATAACCATAATCAAATTATTATCCAAAAACATTATCCGGAGCAAAACTAAATCTCCACAAAAATAGCTTAAACCAACAAATACAATCCAAATGAAATAGAATCTCAAGACATGAAAATAAAACCAAATCCTTATCACAACACAAAGTCTTCAAATAATAATAACTCAAGGGCCAGTCTTAATCAAATAAACCAGATAAATAAGCTCAATCAACTCGTCTCGCGCATCCTCGCATGAATTTCATAAACTCTACAAAGTATCAAATTCACACCTAGAACCTCAAAGATAATCCGGATTAAATCATCCAAATGTACATTCCTCCCCACTAGGTACGCCATCTAACTGTTGCTGACTATCTGTGAAACACCGAAGTGTTCCAGGGGTGGAAAGAAAACAGAGATCAAGTGTAAGTCTACTACTTAATGAAATTAAACCATATGGAAACAGTTATACAATTATTTGAACTCAGAGTCTTGCAAAAAGGTTTTTTCATGTTGAAACATACATTGTGTAAGATAGTTATAATAGTTGAAAGATATGCTATGCAATATCAATATAACAATACATGATAAGTTATATTCTTACTGTCAAAGTTGAACTCCATATGGTTTACTCGGGCCCTTATCCCTTTCTGCTTGGGTTTGCGCATTCTCGAAAGAACCTCTGATACACACTAATGCCCTGATGTGCACAAACTAACGAACATCATACAACAACCTAACCGGGTCCAACCCCAAGTGGCCAACGCTACTAGATAATGTCGTGGTTGTGATCACCATGTGAACATGGCTGCGCAGGTTACCTACCTAGCCTATTGGATCTAATGGCAAAATATAGAATACTCTGGATCATAGGGCTTTTCCTGTATAATAGAAACCCATGACGCAAGGTCATGTCAATTAAATGCACTTATCTGAATTGTCTTTTACATGCATGCATGACATAAAAATACTTATACGAACTTCAATTAATCTCATCATCTCAAATATATTTCATGTATAAATAAGAGAGTTCACGTTTCATAAAACACATAGTTCGTGCAATAAAAGTTAGACATGTTTCTCATTCATATCAAAGTAAGATATTATAACTATGCAAATCACATAACAATTTCCATATGAGAATCACTCACTTGAGTTGTAGGAAATCTCCTCAAGATTGACCTCGAACTCACCAAGATGTCCTCTGCAAAAACCCTAATATTAGACAACTATCTTGGACCAAAAACACGGACCTAGGACCTAAGAACTGACGAAATAGGGCACTGGAAGGGTTGTGATCTATCATGGCTGGGTTAGGATCGATCCTGCCAGGAGAGTGTTGAGAATAAACATGCAAATCAAAGATATTGTGCAGCGAAAATAATCTATTCCCTAACCAAGATCAACTCTATGAAGAACATGTGAAGAACAATTGCTATTTAAATAAACTAGCAAGAACATAAAATTACTTACTTGCAAACTAGGGCCACACCTTGACTTTATGAGCAACGAATCCTTGCTCCAATGAAGAACTCCAAGAACACCTCCAAATCTTCTCACTAATAAGTAGAAATAACCAAGAGTGTAGGCTATTTCTAGTTCTTCAAATCTTAAACTTAATTCCTTTCAGAGTTAACTCAATAGAACTTCAATTCTTAGCAAAAGCTAAAAGAATTGTTTTTGGAATGATTTTCTAGAGCTATAGATGTTTCGTGAGATAATTACTAGTTAATTATTTTCCGGGGCGTTATAGTATGGTATTAAAGCAATCGGCTTTGAGGACTATAGGAACTGATTTGTTAGGTGATAATTCACATGAGCATAGGATAGTTAGCAAAAGTAGAATCTTGATTAGGTTGGTTAGTTGTTTGTAGTTCTTTGTTCGAGACGGTATTAACTCTGCTGCTTTTGCAAAATTATGCTACCTCGAAGGAACATTGCTACTAGTATGAATGCTATCAAGATGGGAGATGGTGAGGCCACCCACCCACAAGAACCAGAGACCGTTGAGATTCCAGTTAATGATACAGTCAACCAGAATACAGCTAAACCTCTTGCCACAGCCGCTCAATTGGTGATGGCAATGGCCAAAGCTAGAGTACCCGAACCATGAATGGTGGAGAGAGGAAGCTCATTTAAGGATTTTTGCAACCACATTTTTCCTTCGTTTGATGGTACGGGAGGATATCTAAATGATAAAAATGAGCACTAATAAGCAGAAAGTGACCTATACTACCTACAAGTTGTCTGGTGAGGCCAAGTGATGGTGGCAAGCCAAGAAGTTGGAGAAAATCAAGTAGATTCGTGGATAAGTTCAAGGAGGAGTTTAATGACCACTTCTTTCCAAGAGTTATGAGGAGCTTGAGGTTCATCTACGAAAAGCTTTAGAGGGACTTCGACAAGAGAAGATTTACGTTAAGTTTGAAAAGTACGAATTTTGGCTAGATAGAGTAGCTTTCCTTGGTCATGTCATTTCTAGAGCTGGAGTCTCGGTAGACCTTGAGATGGTTAGGGTGGTGGTTGAATGGAAGGGATCCACCAATGTGTGAGAGATCCGAAGTTTCCTAGGATTTGCAAGATACTAACCAAAACTTCTAAATGGATTCTCAAGTTTTACAGGACTGCTTACTGCTCTTACTCGGAAGAATACTCATTAAAAATGATCAACCTTTGCGAAGATAATTTCCAAGAGTTAAAGAAGAGTTTAGTATTTGTATCTGTTCTGACCTTACCTATTGTAACACTCCAATCCCATATTGGGAAAATGAGGAATAATCCACATAAAGTGGATGGTTTAGAAAGAGAGTCATGAATGCTAAGTCCGCATTGCCTAGTTACTAGGTGAAACTGAGCTTTATAAGTGATTCTAAGAAAGCTTCAAATTAACTAGTCCTTTTGGGGTGATAGTGTAATATCCTGATATTTAAATTCATTTTTAAAATATAAATTCTTCTAAGACTAAAAATAGTTTGTGAACAAAAGTTGTTTAGTTTAATGTTTTGATTATATATATATATATATATATATATATATATGGCAGGATCGATCTTAATTCGTCAGAAACCCTATTTGGAACACCCAAAACCCTAAAAAATCAACCATAAGCCATATTTATTCATTGTTAACCTTCTTACAACCCATTTGTACGATTTCTCTTGTCACCAAAGTCCTAAAGTGAAGCCATAACGTGGAAAAAGCCCGGAGTTGACATTCTTTATCAATTCCCAAATCATTCTTGAACCTTCTTCATCAGGTAATGATTTAACCTATCTATTTCTTCCATGATTCTTGTCCTAACCTTTAATCCTATGAGCTTGTATTATATTTATGTTTAAACATAATTGATTTCATTTTTTATTATGAATGATGTTTTGATTATGTTTTATTATTAGATTAATTATCTCAAAAAAGAACGAGTTTGTAACGGTTATTTTCAAAAGTAGTAATACGATATTTTATGTTAGTTATTGTTTAATGATTTTAAGACAAAGGGTTTGAAGTTTTGTTGACGTTGTAATAATTTTATCTATTCAAACGGTATTTTAAACCAACACAAATACACACAATTGATTATTTTATGTTTGTTTGGGTAATCAAGGTTGACTCTTAATAATCTTATATCAAGAGCATGACTTTGAGTTCCTAAAATTGTTCCGAGATGTTTTTGGGTGTTGTACAAACCCTAGGGACGTTTGAAAATTGTTTGAGACTAAAAAATGGCTCGCAACTGGTGCTGGAGACGCATCAGGATCGATCCTAGTACTGGCAGGATCGATCCTACACCCTGCAGGATCGATCCCAACCTTCTGTTTTGGTTCCTAATTGTTCATGATTGATCCCAGATTGTTCAAATTGATTCCTAATTCTTTAAGGTTGATACCAACAGTCTTGAAAACCTGTTTTAAGATATCTATTATGTATTTTAGGTTCTTGAGTGAGTTTACGTTTGTGATTAGAGTCTAGTCTAATTATTGAGTTGGTTTGTAGTGCAATAAGTTAGAATGTCTAAAGATTCATTTGAATGGTCGAGGTAAGTGATATACTTACGAAACTAGGAAAGAAACCATTTTTTAGCATGATTAACCTAATATAAACTGTTAAACTCTTTTATTCATATCTTCATCATGTCATGAGCCTAGATTTTCAAATATAATTCTATAACTGTTTCTATGCTAAAAGACTATGATTTGAGAAAAGAAAACATAATTTATTTTAATTGACCATACTTACATTTGTTGACATAACCAAGGGTTGTGGGCTTCCATTATATGGGCTTGACCTTATGATCCATGAATATTCTATGATGTATCTTTGGATCAAATAAACTAGCGTAACCAGCGCAGTCGTGTTTACATGGTAGTTACTACAACGGCTGTACTAGTAGTATAGGCCACCCGAGGTTGGACTCGGTCAGACTATTAGTATTAGACAGTATGTTGTGCAGTAGCCAAGGCACCGGGTTGTACTTTGATATTCTTACAAAAATGAGCAAACCCGAGCGAGGAGGGGTAAGAGCTCGAATAGACCATATGAAGAAAAGCTATGATGAGAATGTATATTATATATACAGTTGGTGTAAGATGAGATCACATGTTTTATGTTTTATTTGATGAGGAAAACTATTATCACTAAGATTATGTCCTATGTTTCTCTTACACTAAACTTCCTCTTTTAATGGCATAATGGTAGAGATAACACATTTGTAAAAGTATTGTAAACGATGAAATGTTTATTGTTGTTTATCTGCATTAAAATGTTAGGCTCATAGTCATGAGCTCGGTTTTAAAGTATCTTACTTACTAAGTCGTGGACTTATCCAGTTGTTGTTTCTCTTTTCCACCTGTTGGACAATTTTTATTAGTCCTCAGTTTTAGCAGGTTCTCAGCAGAGTTGGCGGGCTAGAATCGTTCGTCAGGCAAGCAAGGTCTTCAGGAAGTTATAGCTTGTCCTTGTTGTGTTGTAAGCCGTAGTTTTGTGAGTTTTATAATAGCTAAATTGTATAGAGATCAGATCATTGTAATCATTTTAAGTTCTGCATTTATTCACTCTAATAGATATACAGATTCTGCATTTATTTCACTCTGATATATGTCTAGATCCCTTGGGATATATTTATGAAAGTATGTAAGTCTCGGGAGGCGCCCGAAAATTTCAAATAAGTCAATATTTTCTATTAATTTATTTGTATTAAATTTTGGGGCATTACAGATAGCGAGTGGCTAACGCTTTTCTCTAGGTCATTACAAATGGTATCAGAGCCACCTAGTAATGCTAGGCTACATGGTACTGGAGTACTGCATGATGTAACATTGACAAAGACGTCAGAAGTTTAAGAGGAGGAGTTTCTAATACCTCGGTCCCATATTGGGAAAATGAGGAATAGCCCACATAGAGTGGGTGGTTTATAAAGAGAGTCATGCGTGCTAAGTCTCACATTGCCTAGTTACTAGGTGAAACTGAATTTTATAAGTGATTCTAGGAAAACTTCAAATTGACTTGTCCTTTTGTGGTGATAGCGCAAATGTGGCTAGCATTTTTTTCTGGGTTGTCACAACTATGGAGACTGGAAACTTTGAGGTGTATAGCGACGCATTGAAGAAGGGTTTGGGTTGTGTGTTGATGCAGACTGACAAGGTTGTAGCCTACACTTCGCAGCCACTGAAGAGCTACGAGTAGAATTACCCAACATATAATTTGGAGTTAGCAACTGTCGTTTTCGCATTTATGATTTGGAGACAGTATCTATATGGAGAAAAGTGTGAAATCTACACAGACCACAAAAGCCTAAAGTATTTTTTCACTTAAAATGAGTTAAACATGAGATAAAGAAAATGGTTGGAACTAATCAAAGATTATGATTGTGGCATCAACTACCATCTCGACAAGGCTAGAGTCATGGCAGTATTGAGCAAGAAATCAACAATCAGTCTAGCTGCCTTGACAATCTCTCAACCATAGCTAATTATAGATCTTGAGAGGCTAGAGCTAGAAGTAATGGATGAAGGTGAGCTGATACTAATGGCAGCTTCTCAAGATTTAAAGTGTTATAAGCCTTACACGTACATCATTCTTTATGACAGTATTTAAAAAAATAATGACTCATGTGGTCCATTTGGTGCATGGCACTACCTTGCTCCTACACCAACATATCAACTCGAAGCCTACCTGCTTCTCCTTATCAAGACAAATTGTTAAGATTGATATGTTATAGTCTAGATAGAACTCACAGTTCCATTTACGACTACAAACAATCTTTTTATAAGTTACAAGAACCTATGACTATGATTTTCTATGTGATAACCTTGTTACTCACCATAGTAGTATACAATGTAACTTAGGGACCTTACATGCATATAATAGGAAAATATACAAACACATATATGTACATGTAAAACATTAATGTATATGTCCAATGTTCAATAATCAAATCAGAAATAAACAATATTATTCATTACAATTAAAATATCATCCAACCAATTGGAGTTTTGGACATCAATTATAACGCTAAAAAGCCTAATTTTTTAACAATATTGAGGAAATACAACAAATTAGGAACCGCTATGAAAATTGAGGCTCTAGCATGAACAAAGCACATAAATCAAGACTAAGTCAAGCTTTATACCTCAAAGGTAGGAGCTTTATGCCCTAAGAGCACAAAACCAAGGAAAATCCCTTCTCCTTCACTCTCTCTCTCTAGGGCTACTATAGGCGAGCCAAATGACTGCCCTAGGGTTTCCTTAGGCTTATATAAACCCTCCCATGTGTTTCCTCTAAGTTTGGACGCATTATAGTCATATACACAACGTAATTGTTTGAACGGTTATCCACAACCGTTGGAATGGCTTTCCTAAAATTTTGTTACCTACTACTAATCACCATTTAAAATTTTGTTTCAATTGTTGCATGAAAAACTTAAAACCAAAGTGTTTTTGAAAACCCTAAAATTCTCCGTGCCCTTAAACCAAGTATTTCAACACTTTAAAACTCATTTGGGTGTTTTATAGAACATAACGCTATCTTTTATTTTTTGTATAAAGTAGGATATATAAATCTACACATATATAAATACACACACACACACACACACACAAACATATTTAAAAGGCCAATACATGTTTAGATATGCTTAAACTGATGATTTGTAAAAGATTTGACATGTGTTTGAACAGAGTGTTACTAAGAGAGACCTTAGAGTGACTTCGTGAAGTGCTCCTATAAGGAGAAAGAGAGACATAGTAAGGGAGTAGTGAGAGAAGTAAGGAGGAGCCTGAAGGAAAGCTTGCATGTATAATTTTATTACACCCTCTCTTCTCTCGTTTCGATTTCCTTGGATTATGAATTGCATAAATGTTGAGTTTTGAAGGTGTTGTGATTGAACATAGGTATTTGTGTGGTTATTGTTGTAATGTTTGAGATATGATATGGAGAAAGTGAGAAAATTAGAAAACAAAAGATTTTAATGTAAAGTTGGTGTTTTGAAATGCACGTTGGGTTGTATATGGTTGTGTGAAGTAAAAGGATTGGGAAGCATTGGAATCCATATTTGAGTAAGTTTTTGCATTGGGTGCAATTCTTGCACTTGTCGTTCGAACGACAATAATGACATTGGAGTGAGGAACTACCCGAGAACCCCAGTCGAAGAAGCCTTTGAACGATTTGACTCTCGAGAGCCTTATTCGCAACGGCATTCGTGTTTGTTAGAACGAGGCTTCCCAAAACTGAAAAGTTAGGGCTTTTGAGGGAAAATGGGGATCATTAGGAGTTTGGGAAAAGTTCTAGGGTTTCTAAGAGGGATAAAATCTAACTAATGAATGTAGCGTAATGCAGACAATCATGCTAAGATCAACACACAGGCGAAGGATTTTTAGCAAAAAAGGTAAGTAAATCTTCCACCAACAAAATAAATGATATATATAAGTGAATAAATAGAATTGCATGCATGAATTTCTTGTGATACAAGCCTTGTGAATTTAAGTAATTTATGTATATGCCAATATACGTCACATTGTGATTTACATGATTCCCAAGAATGAATTTAAGCAAGGATTCAAAGAACTGTTTTAAGGTAAGGAAAGTATTAGTAGAAAATCTAAGGGATAATAACTTCACTTATTCTCCTGAATTGTCACAACTTTTGCAATGTTCTCCCCAAAGTTCAAAACCCTTCAATTTTTTTTTTTTTTTTCAATTTAATGTATCAATCTTTTAACTTTTTTTTTTCAATTTCACCCCTTAAGATTTTCCGTTAAATCCTTTCAAAATTTTTCAAATACCCATGTTTTTCTATATATATATTTCAAAGATTCAAACGTGAGTATTTTTGCAAATTCCGTTAAATCCTAACAAACTCTTAAATCATTGCAAGAAAACATTACAAAAAGGATAACAATTCAAGGGGTAAGTAAAGTTATCCCAAAATTTAATAAGAGTGCATATTTTTCAAAGAATAAGTTTATGAGAAATTGAAAATGGGATATGCTAGAAAAGCTATCCAAATCCCTTTCTCATTCCTCCAAATATCATCATCATCATTAAATCTATACATTTATGTAGGTCTCATGTGTAAAACCTACAAATTCAATGATGATTATAATATTTGGAGAGATAAAAAAGAGATTTGGATAACTTTTCTAACCTTTTTCATTGAAAATTTTAAGGTTGCTTGTGAGACCTCTTCCTTAAATACTACAATTACGTGGATTTCACCCAAACATTAAACTTGTTAGGTCAGAGAGGTAACCCAGGAACGAGATAAAGTATCCATTTGCACAATTCCCTATCGTACCTTGCTCCACATCACTATTTTCAACTTTTTGCTTGCAAGAAACCATACTCAAAGAAAGTGGCGGAGCTGTCAATGAGCCCATTCTATAGCACCTTCCCTTGTCAAGAGTTTAAAGGAAGTGGGAGCCACCGCTAATTTAAACATAATGCCCAATTAAGAGTGGCAATTAGTGCTTTTGTCTTGAATTCGGATCATATCAACGTGCGAGTGAAAAAGTATATAGGCCAATTTTAATTCAACTAATTTAATCAAATAAATTAAATCTTTCAATTCTAATTTATTAATTTCATATTGAGTTTACGGATTATAATAAAAATTAACATCCTTATACCCAATGCAACATGGAATGAGAAACTTCAACCTAAAGACAAAACTATACATGACAAATAAAGCAAATAACTGGAGGTGGATAAAAAAGGTATTAGCAAAAGACTTGGTACTTGAAATTTGGACCAAACATAAGAAGCTTCTGGGTGGCAAAATATTCAAAGAACATAAAGTGACGTTTTAAGAAGCCATTGTTAGTTTCTAACACTAAGGCCCGTTTAGTTTGTAGAATAGGTCCTGAAATGAAATGACTATTCCTATGGAATAGTCATTCCTTTATTTGGTAAGAGCTTATTCATAGGAATAGTTATTCTCATAAGAATACTTATTCCCTTACGAAGAGGAATAGGTATTCCTTTTAAAAATGAGAAGAATACTTATTCCTTTCCTACATGAATAGAATTATTGCAGTATCTTCTCATAAAAGTCCCTCACACTCCAACATCATTTTCTTTTTTTAGTATTATGAAACCATTTGGTGATGTGCTTTTCGNTTTTTTTTTAAAAAAATAAAATAAAATAAAATTGATAGGTGAATATGATGATTTTGTTAATATGCTTTTTTTTTGTTTTACAAAAAAAAAAAAAAAAAAAACTTGACAATTTTAAAACAAAAAACAAAAAATCTACGAACTTTTTTAAAAAAAAACTTGACAGTTTTTTTTTTTTTTTCAAAAAAAAAAGTTATAATATAACAGTTTTTGTTTAAAAAATAAAGAAGAAGACGTCCTTAAATTATATTTATATTATAAGGGTATTTTAAAAAATTTGATTACAATATGATTCTATTCACCAGCATATTCCACTATACCAAATAAAAGAATATCTATTCAGTGTTCTATCTCATCGTTATAGCCAAACTAAGGAATAGGAATAACTATTCCATTCAACCTTCTTCTATTCCAAGGAATAGCTATTCCTTTTCCTAATGGAATAGTCATTCCGCAAACCAAACGAGGCCTAAGGATATATTTAATACGCGAAATGGCTATTTCAAGGAATAACCTTTATTAAGAATAAAATTAGTGTAATAAATTAGCATCAGAATAGTCATTTCGATGGCTATGAGTAAATGTATATTCCTTCAATTGAGGGAATAGTTATTCCTCTTAATTTTAAAAGGAATAATAATCAAAGCATAATAGTCAGCCTTCAATATAGCCTTTGCCCATCCACCGCATGACAAAACTGAAAATTTATGTGAGTAATGGTAAAAATTACATTTTTATTCCAGAATGTTGACAATATTACTGATGTGACAGTTTCATCCAACCTTTGGATCAATCTTTGTTAAAAATAAAATAAATAAAATCCAAAAGTTGATTAAAAATACTATATCAGCATTAAATGATAGTTATGCGATAAAAATGTGAAATATAGCATTTCTCTTTATGCGGGCCTGCCTGATGTTTACAATCCTGTTATAACCATTTTTTAGTGCAGACTGTCTACTAGTCAGTTTCATATACCTCCAGGAAAAATCAAACAATATAAATGCTAATTCAGCGACTTTCAATAAAAGTGCATGTTGTAGAAAGAAATATACAAGATGCACTTCAATAGACAAGTATCAATATAGTTAGAAAGCAGCCTGGGGATCATGCAGCTTGATCATCAACAATTAGCTTGCCCTAGGTATTTCCACCTAGTGCCATAAACAGTATTTCAAAGTATAATATACCCTATAGGATAAGCAGAATAAAAGAAATCCAATTTTCCTGGATAGAAAAGGATAATCAATACCACCTTTAAAGAACCCATACACCATCCTGAACGCCCAGAAACTAATATCACCAATTTTATGTGTATATTGAAGTTTGAAATCTCGTGCGAAAACAATAACAGTAGAACCTACAAAATTGAACTGCCTAATGCATAGATTGAGATAATTGGAGCAAACCATTGAACTGGAGGCAGTATTTTGATTGGCTGAAACACTCATCCAAGAAAAAGTAAGCTCTTCCTAAGATTGTTCAGACTTATTTGATTCAGGCAAGTAGAATTCCTAAAAAGCATACCCAACTTCTTATGTTTATTTCTGGCAACTTTCTTCTGAGAAAGACTCCAATAGGTCATAGTGACCATAACCATGAAACAGCACATTGATGGGACTCTCCTCATCCTTGCGATACTCTTCGCCATACTTTGCTATGTTTACCAAACGACCCGAGCTTCTACTTATCATGAAGACTGATATTGGAGTCCTGAAGCGTGAAGAGAGTGCATTAGATGCAGAGTTTGACATAAGTAAATAGATAAGACTACTTGAACTTGGAATATGAAGTTGAAACTGAAGTTTATTTTGATGATAGAACATTTGAATATCATATTGAGACAAGGAGACGCCATTATGTTCATACATTACCAAATTGCACATCCTTCTAATCTATAAAACTCTTAATTTCATATCTCTACCATATAGAAAGACCTTCCACTAGAAATATTCTTGTTATTGCTTTGACTCATATTCCCCAAAAAGTAGATCCCGCTCTAATAGCTGCGATATACTCCTAAATAAAATTGCTTGACTCCACAAAAATGCAAATCATAGCAAACTTCCAAGGCTAGGTTATGTGACAGTGCATTTTCAAGTGGGGGAGGGTATCCTGTGTTTGAAATGAACTAGTAAACCGAAACAAAGACCATCAAAACAAGGATTCAGGCTGATAAATTGGTTTCCAAAGAAAAAAACAACTATCTTTTTTATCTGAACACATCCAATTTGATTCAATTAAGATGGCCACAAGAGTCTACTACTCTTTTGGCTAAGAAAAAGATTCTAAAACTCACTTCAAAACATGGGAAGCCATCAGCAACTCAGGCTCTCCACCCCATACATAAGGCTGTTGAAGTCTCTTCAGATAAGCATCAAAATCTCCTTCGATGAACCTATACACATTACCCCAAAAGAATCACAATTTGAAACACTAACCATAAAAAGTCACTCTTCTTAACAAATTATCACAAAGCTTACCATTCTGTTTCCGTCCGCCTCCTTAAAAGCTCATCAACAACCTACAAAATCGCAACGGGTCATAAACAATCGCCCGCATTTCAAGTTCAACAAAAACTTCCAAGTTAAAGAAACAAATGGGAAGAATTTTTTTTTTTTTTTCTTAGTAAACAATAATAGCCACAATATACTTGAGCTCTTAATTCATCAGCAAGTTCTCTCTGACGATTCTCGTCAGGAGCTTCTTCTCCACTCCTCAAGCAAGCCCCATGTGCTATTGCTCTAAACAGGCATCGACCATCGGCAAGCACCCCTGAATCAATATTCTCAATATCAATTCACCAATTCAACAAGCACAAAATTTTATCCTACTTTTTCACCACCTCGAACAACTAAGACAGGATTATACTTTAAACCATAAAAATTAAAAATTAAAAAAAAAAAAAAACCCTCAAACATTTGAGCTATCCCTCATACACCCATAAGTTATCCTTTACGTTCCTAAGGTGTAGCTTAATTGACTGAAGACCACACCCCAGAAAGCAGAGGTGATTCGTTCGAATCTCTGATTCCCCCTTCTCTTAGGGACAGAAAATTACTTATCAAAAAAAGTTATCCCTTACTCAAATATCAGACAAATTTCTAAAAAACATATTCCCAAAGAAAAATATCATTATTAGACAATTTCAAAATAACATACTGATCAAAAACAAATTATAAATGGAAAAACAACACTAACAAAAAATGAAGTGTTCTTCACAAATTAGGTCAGGGAATCCAACGTTGACTTACTAATCAAATTAGCTTAATAGAAAAGCATTCGGAATCATTAATCAATACTATCATTATTTTCAGTTGAAAAACAGTGCTTAGAAAACTTATGTGTGATATTTTCTTAAAAATTAAACTTTAAGAAATAAATGAATCATCTAGTTGGGTTTTTTTCCTTGTTCTTTTCATTTTTTTTTTTTATAAGTAAATAAGTCTTTTAATGAAAACAAAAATTAAAAGAATTTAACCAAAAAGTGAACCTGTGACCCTGTAATCAGCAGAGCCTTCATTATCCTTCTCAGTGTTCGAGTAGACTACATCGCAGTCGTCGATTACAACCTTCTCGTTAGCGTTCGAACCGATGAAATCGTAGCCGTCGATTTTCTCGTCCACAGCGACCGCCTCGGGACTCTCAACGGGCGCCAAGTCGAGCGGCGCTAGGCAGGCGCACACGCCGAAGAGGAGCCAAACCGAGTCGGTCCGATGGAGCCAGCGGGCGGGGCGTGCGTCCCACGCGACGTTCCACGAGCCCTCCCCCCTCCGCTCACACCGGAGCCGGAGATTGCTCCGGAGCCCGCCTGCGGCCCCGCACGGCATGATCGCGTGCCATATCGACGCCGCGCCACCACCTCCTCCGCCGAGCCGACACGCGCTGGAGTGGCGCCGCCGCCCACGCCGCTCGCCGTCGAAGCCGACGAAGTTTATCGGGCTCTGCTCAAGCCGGCTGTGGTGGTGAGCCGCCGAGCCGTGGACGAATGACGAGGAATAGGATAGTGAACTGAGGATCCAAGGCTTGGGACGCGCGCACAGTACACCGAGCATCACAGAGAAAAGAATTGGTTGACGCTATTTTGCGCTGCCAGGGTGTATCCCTGCTTAACCTACGCACCCATTTCGCTCTAACCAATAACTATACACCTCTCAAAAGTTCAGAGCCACGCTTTTCTGGTTGTTGAGGTTTTTCTGTGACGGCGAAGCAATTTAGGGAAGAGAGAGAGAAATGGCCCGCGGGGACCACATTAGAAATGTAGAGTTTTCTTTACCTATGCCTTTTTTTTTTCTTTTTTTTCTTTTTTGGTATTATTAGGTGAAAAGTGAGGAATATTCTATTATAAGATTCCATATAGTTCTTTATAGGAAGAGATAATAATGCGAAAAAAGGAAACAAAAGACAAATTTATTTCTGGGCCAAAAAGGTTGGGTAAAAATGAGAATTGGAAAGTACTTTTTTTTTTTTCAACATTAATTTAATAAAAGAGTGCTGTTAGGCTACTATAATTTTATTTTGAGTATTAAATGGAATTACTTTTTTAGGGTATTTTTTTAAAAAATAAATTAAAGAGTATATAGTTCACAAGTTAGACGTTAACTAGTTAAATTTACAAGTTGAATTTTTTAATCGGACATTACATTAATTATAGATTGTCACATCGATTTAAAAAGAAATTTTCATGCAAGTTGCAATACTCTAAATATTTTTTTTTATCAATCTTATTCATCTTGAATAAGATATTACTTATAAAAAAATTAATAATTAAATTTTCTTAAATATTCATCATTATTTTTAAAGGTTGAAATTTTTATCATTATAATATTATTATTTTATAATTATAAATAATATAATAATGGTATGTTTGGCATTGTGATTTCATAAATAAAACAAATCAAAAAAATAAATGGTTTTAAATTACGTTTTTAAAAATTGAAATTTTAAAACATAAAAAATTTGTGTTTTCAAATCATATATAATTAATATTTTTTTAAAACGCACAATTTTAAAAATTAAACTATAATTTACTAAATAATTAACTGTAATTTTAATTATATTCAATTTCCATATAAATCAATATTTTTAAATCGTAAAATCAAACGCAGGTAAATATTAAAAGAAAAAAGAAAAAGATTACTCCATATAAAAATAGTTACCGTTTGCAGGTGGGTGCACGTGCTGATTAATTAAGTGAAAAGGGTGGGTCACGTGTTTTTACCAGGAGAGTTGAAAGGAGATTCAACTTTTTTCTCGGGAAGAAATAGTTAGGTAAAGTTGTGAAAGCTGTGTGGAGAGTTTTACGTGGACCGTTGTCAAGGGATGACGACATGATCAGTCATCCTTTTTACAAATATCTCAAGTTGCACAATAAACTAAGTAATATTTACGTATTTCAAAAAACAAAATAACAACAAAAAAAAGCAATATTGCAGCTTTTTTAAAAATCAGTAATATTACCACAAAATCACAAATCACAAATCACAAGCAATATTACTACGTTAGTTGGTTAAAATATTCTCTTTTTTTTTTTTTTTTTTTTTTCTATTTTGCTGAAGGTAAAAAAAATTGTATTAAAAGGGATCATATGTGTTACATTTTTGAATGAATAAATTTTATTTGGGATAAATTTTTGGGAAAGTACACGTATCCATTCAAACTAATACCAAATTTGTAATGTCTTCCGAAATTAAAGATCGTATTAATGTCTTCTTTAAACTATCAAAAATTTACAATATACTCATTTTATGTCGTAAAAAGACAAAAAAATAACCCTAAGACCTCGTTTAGTACGAGGAATGAGTATTCCATTAAGAAAATGAATAGTTACTATTGTAAATGAAAAAATAGTGAAATAGAATAATTATTCATATTCCTTGCTTTGGTAATTACATATATGCTTTAGTTGGAATTAAACCAAAATTACCAAAAAAACTCTATTTTATTCATTTACAATGTACTGAGAGCTAGCGTTGGTGGTTGCGCCACTGCACGGTGATCTTCAGTCATGGAGCACATCGTGGCAGTTGTCAAATGTGTTTGTAGGCTTTTGGGCGGTGGTCTTGTGCCGTTTCTTTTAGATAGTGGATTTGGTTCAGCTTCGAGTCAAGTGAGTTGAGTATCAAGTACTCAGCTCACGTAATGGTCAAACTCGAGCTTGATCTCACACAAGGAATTTTCCTTGGCAAGCTGAGCCGAGCTTCGGTATTGCTGCTTATCACGAGCTCGAGCTCGTGAAAATTGTGAACAACACGCATTTGAACGGCCCCAACTCGCCTGAGCTTAGCTCCTTTACACCCCTAAATGTGCTTATTTCTTTTATAACGACTTTTATCATATTTTTACGGATAAAACTAGGGACAGGTGAGATTTAAAAATTTTTACATAATAGCATACATTGTTTATATAAATGCATTCATGCATTAGGTGGGTGACTATTTAGTTTCCAAACAATGATCATCATTTTATGTCCAAAAAAAAAAATTTGTTGTATCTGGCGATGTACATGATGCCATGTTATTTAAAATTTTTATGATGTGGCAACATATTCACCACATAACATCATATTCACCGTTAGATGCAACAAAATAATATCTTGAACATGAAATAGAAAGAATATGTTCCTTGGTTTCCACCTTTTGGAATTCTTATTACATTAATGTTACCTCTTGAAATTCCTACTACATTCATGTAACCTCTTAATTCATGTATCACACTTTCATATTTCTTATCCTCACTTATGCCTATAAAAGGGAGTCTTGAGGAGAGTGAGAAACACACAACAAAGGAGATGAATAATATAGAGTTCCTAAAGAACTAATTTCATATATTGCACTCTCTCTGTCTTGTCTTGCCATTTTTCTTGGATTTCATAACACATTATTAGCATGAAGCTTTAGTCAAACGTAAAGAAAGTAGTTTTCTCTTGATCTTAGACATCAAAAATTATCTGTGTGACATTCTCCATTACTTACTTTGGATCCTTGATGCTGAGATCCATCTCGATGCAATGAACCTTGAGAATACTATTAAGGAAGAATCTTAGCATGATCACACAAAAGTGATGATTTTTCTAAGCATCATCTACATGATGAATTAAAAAAATGAGTACCTTATGGTAAAGGATCCCTTGACTATGTGGAATAATTTAAGAGAGATATACGAGCACTAGAAGACTATAATCCTCCTAAAAGCTCGTTATGATTGGATGCACCTAAAGTTGCATGATTTTAAGAATGTTAGTGAATACAACTGTACACTCTTTAAAATCAAAAAAATTGAAATTATGTGGAATAAAATACAATGTCCCACTTTTAATATAAGCGATAAGTGGAAAATATTTGGATTTTTTTATGTGATGTTGCTACATAAAATAACACTCGTAGCGAAAAATATCAATTATAAAATTTTTCTTTTTTTTTGATACCACAACGATAAAAACCACTAAGTCATGTTTTATTGGTAGTCACTACATACGGACGTCATTTGCGGTGTAGATCTCCCGGGATCGTACCCCGTAGGGCCACTTTTGATAGACGATATGCAGCAACATTTTGGGCATCAATGTTATATTATGGGTCCCTCGGGACAACACTAATCATGTTGAGAAGGGGTTAATATCTCGAGTAGACCATATCGAGTACCACTATAATATGTTCACTTGATTGTCATGTATCTTATATCTATACTGCATTCACATGAATTATAAGTATTAGAACAATGTTGCATATTATTGCTTGTGGTTTATCAGTCTTTATTTATAAACTGAGTTTACAAACATGATAAAATGAATCATTGTGTATCATACTTACTAAGTCGTGTATTTACATTTGTATCTTTTTCACTTGTAAAACATTTGTGTTTTATAGCTGTTGAACCGCTAGATGATGGATGTTGGAGATCTGGATAGGAGGCTAGCTTTAGACAGCCTTTTTAAGCCGATTTTTGAGGAGTTGGACCCACTCTTAAGTGATGAATTGTGTCGTGATTTCGAGAATCCTTTGCATGATACATTTTTGGGATTTCTTTGGGAGTATTGTTAGTTTTATGGTAACCCTTTGATGGATCAATAGATTTGCTTATCTTAGGACTTTAGTTATTGATTTAAGATTTGGTTTGTAATAACTTGTATTTAACTCAATGACCAGTTTGAGACCGAGACTTTTGATGATTATCTTCATGTTATGATATTTCTTAGTTTTGCTATGGTATTGTTAATATTGTGGATGTGATAGTAGTAATCTTGATTCATTAGAAAAATCTTTCGCTTTAAGCTTTATGATGAGGGCTCGATGATCCCTTGTGGGATTCGACGGGGAAGTGTGCCATGATATAATTACTAGTTAATTACTTTCAGGGTATTACAGATACGTGTCATTATGTGCCCTTTCATTCGTGAGCCGGCACATGTCATGATGACATGGCATTCCATTCACCACAAACTAACGCGTGTTTTTTACGTGTTACGATGCATGAGATTGTTTTATCCAAGTGGATTGAATTCGCAATTAGTTTGATATGCAAACACAAGTTATCTTTTTGATTCGCATAAAGGTTTATCACAAACAGAATATCGATTTAGATGTGACAGTGTCGCTATTTGGAGATCTATCAAGCAAACTATAACTGTTACTTTTCCAAATCACTTAAACATGATTGCAATTCATGAAGCAAGTCAAGAATGCATTTGGATGAGATCAGTTATTTAATACGTTCAAGAAAAGTGCGGTCTATCCACAATCAAAGATAGCCCAACAATATTATACAAAGATAATGTTGCATGTATCACACATATCATAGGAGACTAACTATATCAAAGGTGATAGAACCAAGCACATTTCATCGAAGTTTATTTATACACATGAATTCTAAAAGATATTGATGTCCAACAAATATGATTGAGTGATAATTTGACGGATTTATTCACTAAAATATTTCCAACAGCAACATTCAAGAATATGGTGCACAACATTGGACTGTGTAAATTCAATGACCTTTCATCATGAACAATAGAAACTTTGCGTACTTATGAGGGCAAGTCAATGATTATGCGAATTGTACTCGATCTTTTTCTTTTGCAAAGGTTTTTTCCCATGGGTTTTTCTTTTCAAGGTTTTAATGTGGCAATCCTAAAGCATTCAAATGCACTCAAGAATATTGTACTCTTTTTTCTTTCAACATATGTTTTTTGTCCTATTGGGTTTTCCTTAACAAGCTTTTAACAAAATATATTCTTATTGTGTGGTCAGCCAAGGGAGAGTGTTATAACTAGTGGCAAAGCTAGAAATTTAGTTTTGGAGGGGCCGAGTTAAAATGTATTGACAAGATTTTTTTTTCTCTCTCTTTATATGCTATAGTTCTACTATATACAAAAAAAATAAAAAAAATGATAGATACAATTCAAATAGAAATAAAGTATTTATAATATGTGTATCACAAAGAGTATATCTATCGAATTTTATAAATGTGTCAAGATTGAAATATTAGTAAAGATAACATATGAGCATGAGTACAAAAAAAAAACAAAAATGATTCTTTAATGAAAATCATTTTATGTTTGTGTTATTGAACATAAATTTGTATTATTCTTCATCTTACATAATCGTTCATAAACTAATTTTCATGAAATGGAACATGTTAGCAAATTAAGACTTTAAGTAACATTCACCAAAAAGCATGATATATATTGAGAGTATGAAATTAGGTGGATGATTTGGATAGACATATGCATGAATATATCCCGCAAAAAACACAATATTTTAAGAGTATACAAATAGTATTTGCCAATAAACACTCACAAAGAAAAAAAATAAATAGTGTGAAGATAGGTGGATGATTTTTTGGAGGGCTATTAACTAATCACTTCAAAATTTTAACCAACTTACATATAAAAAAATAAGCAAAAATTTATAAACTTGTGGGGGCCATGGCCCCAACCGGTCTACAAGTTATAACTACATTCATGCATTAGGTGATTGACCAGTTAGTTTCAACCTTTTGAAATTTTTACTACATTAATGTAGTCTCTTGATTCATGTATTACCTTTTCATATTTCTTATTTTCCCATTATGATTCTATGCCTATAAAAGAGTCTTGAAAAGTATGGGAAACACACAACAAAGAAGATAAATAATATATAATTCCTGAAAAACTAATTTCATATCTCGTAATCTCTCTATATTGTTTTACCATTTTTCTTTGATTTCACAACATACATTATCAATAATGAAGGATTTTGGTATTCAAGTTTGAAGATGATGGACATTAGAATATCTTAATTCCACATATTCACTTTCCAAAATTCATTCTTGCCTTAATGATGAATATTTTTGTTAGAACTCATCCAAAAACAGCAAAAAAAAAAAAAAAAAAAGAAAGAGAGAACTCTCTATTTTTTTTTTTTGGTTTTTGTTTTTTTTTTTTAATAATCAGAGAAACGGATTTGTTAAAAGCTGACTAGAGAGTCCTGTTACGCCACCACAGCATCCACACATAACGTCAAATCTCACACCCTACATAAATCCCGTCTTGTAAAAAGGAAAAGCTTGGGCAATCCTCATTTCCCCCCTTTTTTTTTCCTGTGAGTAATCCCCTCATTTCCCCTAGTTTATCAAGAATATTGATTTGGTACTACAATTCTTAATATAATATTATTTATTAAATTAACGTGATAATTTATAATTAATAAAATAATTAACAAAAAATTGAAGTTCTAAACTTAATTACTTAAAAATTGAATTGTTTTAACTATATGTTCTTAATTATTTTACAAATTATAGACAGTCACACAAAGCATTAATTTTCCTCTTAAATTCGCTGCCCCATACATTCAATCTAATTCTAGAAGTCCAACATTTCTCTTTCTATATTGGTCCAAATTAACAATTCAAAGAGAAGAATATGAATAGTCGCTTTGTGGTATCTTCTTAAATTTAACAAACACATAAATAATCTCTCTATAATAATAATTAAAAATGATATAAGAGCAACTATAAAATTGAAAAAGGAAAGAAAAATAAAAGCAAATCAATAGAGTAATTCAGTTTCTAAAAATCTTATGTGTCATTTACTATAGGAAAGATATATTTTTTTTTTAATAGCATGTGCTTTATATATTTTTTTTTAATAGAATTTATAAAAAAAAAAAAAAAGAAATGTTGTCTACATGTTTAAGAGATAAGTGATATTTTTAAAAATTAAATTGAAAATATTATGTCCATATAGGATATATTATTCCTCCATTCTAGGTAAATTTATGTCCGAAGAAAATTGCTATAGGGAAGAACATTTGGTTTAGAGAATGACATGAACATGATGACGTGGTAAAAAGGATCGAACCCAATTCGTCGAGAGAGAGAGAGAGAGAGAAGCGGTCTGGAGAAAGAAAAAGTTAAGTATTAAGACGAACTCATAATTAACATATATCTGTCCTTAACGATTTAATGCTTCAAACAGCGTGGAATCAACTTAGAAAGATGAAATCAGACTAGGATGACCGACAATTCATTTTCGTGTTTTGAATTTTGGTCATGTCGAGATATAAGTAGAAAATTATATATGTAAATATCGAGAATCTACAATAACCCCACGTATGCCATACTAGAGCCTCAGGCTTGCGTGTCACAAAGATATATACAATTAGGATGACTCCATTGGCATTCGCCACGCCAATAAGGCTATTCCGATGCTTTTGTCAGTAGATGTTTGAAAAAAGATAATGAATTAGGGTTATGGGATTAAAAGAGGAATAACTTGACTATTTATAGGGAGAGATACCTTGACTATTTATAGGGCGGGATTCTTCTAGCATCTTCTATTCCTAGACATTTAGTGCGGGATTTTCTCTCTCCAAGTTGTTGAGAGTGGAAGGATCCTTTGTGAGTGCAATTGGTCTCCAGGTGATGCTCTCGGTTTGATCTGATTGGCGGGTTTGGATATTTGCTTCGGGATTGACCGTGGTCCGAGCCGAGTTCGTTAGGATCGAGGGTGGGTCAGCAGGCGAGGTCCTCCGTGTGCTTTCCTTTGGTCGTGGTCCATATGATCTTCGAGTACTTCCTAGGCCCTATAGAAATTGTTCAATTTCTTTAAATGATCAGAGAATCTATCCATGAGAATTTTGTTGAGAGTGTTGAATCTGTGGGGCTTGGGGAAACACAGCTGAAATTTTCAATGAGCTTCCCTTTGGCCGGGGCCCATATGATCTTTGGATACTTTCTAGGACTTACAATATATGTCAATTCTAACTAGATTAATTTAATTAAACAAATTAAATTTATCAATTTTAACTTATTAATTTCGTATTAAATTAGTGTCGAATTCGTGAGTCATATTAAAAATTGTCAGACATAATAGGAATATGGTTTTATGATAATACAAAAAGTTTTTTTTTTTTTTTTTTTTTTTTCTAGTTTTTAAATGGGAATGACATATATAAATGAGTGGAATAAGTAACTCAATTAAAAACAAAGGAAAAAAAATAGAAACAAACGAAGAATTCAGACGTTCAAAGATTATCTCTTCTCATATAATACTGCTAGGTTTCACTCAGCGTGATGTTGGAACCCACTGGGAAAATAATACTCTATGGTTTTATAATGACACGATTAAATTAGAGAAAATAAACAGTTTCTCTTATCAATAAGTTTAAATGAAAAAAAAAAAAAAAAGAAAGAAGAAGATACGGGTGAGCTGATTGAAACTCCTTTATTAAATCACACACAAGGCCAGGGAAAATTCTCTGGCTTGTGCGTCTACGACACTTCAAGTGGGCGAAGATTTTATTCCAAGTCTAGTTTACCCACTAACCTCTTTAGCACCATTTTTTTTTTAACCCATATTTTAATAAATTAAAATAACTTGCTTAAATAAATAAATAAGCACAATATTTTAATAAATTAAAAACAACTTGCCCAATAAATAAAAACATGTCTTTGGTTAATTTACAATAGCTTGGTGAGAAATTTGAAGGGAAAAATATTTCCAACTTAAATAGTCTCTGATTATTTCAAGTCACTATGTAATTATAATTAATACCATTAAATAATTGTAACTGCACTCCAAAAAATATGTTTGATTAAATCAATAAAGTTCCATTTGACCCACTTATATATGAGTATGATTCCTCCATGAAATTTTTCATAGACGAATTAGAATTGTAGTACTATCACACTATATTTCCTACCTCTTGTTCATTGTGTACTGAATTTTTATCCTTATTAATCTCTCTTTTGTGAATACTCTATTCATTAGGTATATATTTTGAAATTCACCTTACCAAAATACTTTGATCAAATATTAAAAATAATTTCGTATAAAATCCTATTCAATGGAGATTTATTGTCCTTTTTCACAAAAAAGATTTGGATTCCTTATTGAGTAAAACTTCTCTCCTAATGCTACATGTGATCACCCAACACGCAAATAATGTTAACCACATTTAAGGTTTCAATCTATAATGTATCAAAGTGATCCCACTTGACATTTGAGTACGCTTTCTCTCAAGATTTAAAATCATGAATATAAGTAGTCTGAGAATTATTGTCTTTTCCTACACATTAACCAAAAATATCTTCTTTGCCTAATTAAGATAAACCATATAATTAATGTGTAATAGTCTTACCAATAGGATGTCCAATTCCATTACTGAATGCAAACAAATGAATTTCAAAATATAAGGGTTATTGTCTTAGACCTTGTATGACAGAAACTACTACTCACCCCCATAGACCACATTCAATGTAATCTCTGGACCTTTCGTATGGGAACAATTATAAAAGATTATATGCAATATGCTCAAATATTTTTAATCAATAGAAAATAATAATTTATTTATTACTATTGGGACAGTTTCCGAATCCGACAAGGCGTGATTCTGTAAGCAAAGAGAAATTAGACCAAAGAGTTTGCCGGGGGTGTCCGGCGAGGGATAGCTCCGATGCCTAAGTCAGTTCGGTTTTAGGAGTTTCTCCCTAACCAAAAATGAACTCAGTATCTTTTTTGGAACGTGTTACTTACCCTTAGACGAGCTTTTCTTCCCCTTTTTTATGGTGGCAGATTCTCGAGACCCATTTAATGAGCTCCTGTCGTGGGGCCCTAAGCTGCCATTTTTTTTCTTCTAGACCCATGCTCGCCAATAAAGATCCCGCCAGGTGTCATGCAACCATTGGTCCACGACACATAAACCTCAGCCTGCAGGTCACATCAATCACGTTTCTGGAGCTGGCGTGTCTTGGAGATATGCAGCGGTGGGACTCGAGATTGGCTGCCTTAAATGTGAGCCTTGATGGACCTTGTCCTTTCTTCATCAAGGTTCATTATAACTATCTGCTAGAGAACCGAACCTGAGTCACCACAGTTCTGGATAGGGTCAACCGAACCGTGTAAGTTCGATCATTCATTATGTGGACATGGGCCCTTATCATGCCGACCGGACCGTAAGACGGGACTTGGGCCTTCATAACTATCAAGCCCAATTCCCAACAGTTATCCCCCAAAATCGCTCGCATCATGCGTCGAAAATGGCGGGAGGATTTTTAATAACGAGCCAACGATTAGCGTTTCATCGATTTGTTCCTCGAGGCGTCTTGGGTGTCATGCCTTTCTTTCAAATAGCTTCATGTGTCCGTCTCTCATCCATGCATTTATCAGGATACATATGAGTACGTTTGCACTAAAGATTCCTTTTTATCTTCCCCGTTCAGAATTCTTTGCCATTACTGCACCTTCTTTGGTTCTCTTTATAGCAACAGATCTTTCGCTTTCCACTTTCAAAACTTTCCTTTCGAACACGATGCCGAAATCTTCTAGGCTCGGCGCCTCTAGGGCCCCTCCCGACTGGCGATCCTCTCTACAACTAGAGGATGCCAAGAAGCTAAGGAAAACTTATGAGATCCCTAGTGACGTAAGCATTCGGATTCCTAAACCCGATGAGGGAATATGGGAACATTCTGGAGAACGAGGTGTGCATTTTTTAGAAGGCCCTTGTGGCCGGGATCCATCTCCCTTTTTCTCTAGTAGTTCGTGAAATTCTGCACATTTTAGGGATGGCTCCCACTCAATTGAAGCCCAATGGGTGGCGGAATGTAATCGTCTGTTGCGTGGCGTGGCCAATGGTTATGGGGGAAGACGTTCACCTCTCCGCGGTAGAATTCTTGAACTTATTTACTCCGGTTAGGTATAGCCACACTTGGACCTTACATGCTCGAAGTAAAAGGTTCTTTTCTACCCCGAGTACATGGGGCAGTAACCCCCCTTTTGAGAGTTCTTTCTTTTTCGTTTCAGGGTTAGGATGGGAACTCCCCCCATTCTACGGGACCGCTTACTCGAGATTCGGGTTCCCCGCCACTGGAGGAACTTAACATCGGTGAAGTTTTCAAAACCGAAGTTGACAGCAGTTCAACAAGATAAGGTTGACCGCATGGTTGCTTGGTCCTCGCAGAGCTTGGAAGCGGAAGGACAGGAATCGAATATGGGGTTCTTGCTTCGCCCAGAATTCTTGCAAAAATATCTTAGCTATTCTGAACATAGATGTGCTGGAATGGCTAGGGTCCCTGATGTGCTCTTCTGTCCAAAGAAGAAGAACAGAGCTGGGGGTTCGACCAGGCAAACAAGGTCTCAAGATCCAAACCCAGCACTTGTCAAGGAAACCGAACTATCCATTTCTTCTACCGAAGGGTCGGCTTCCTTCTCTTTATCCGGAGAAAAGAGTTCGGAGAAGGGCGAGCCCAGCCCGTCGTAGAAGGCCTGATCGTTCTTGATGATAGCCCGGACGAAGATGAAGACGAAATTCCTCTTGTACTGAGACCTCGTGCCCCAAAGATAAAAACACTGGAAGAAACAGAGGACTAGGATCTCTCTCGGTCCCCTAAGAAAATGTTAATGGAGAGATCCAAATTTGCAGCATTCCTCAAAAAGAATCCTCCGAGGAGCAAAGCTCGAAATGTCAATCTCATCATTAGGGGTGCCAGCTCGAAACCGACAACCGAAGAGGCGCCTCCCAATGGAGGTGAAGGAGGGGATGTAGCTTTGCCACCTCTCTGTTCGTCGGTGCGAGTAATCGAACTTGTTACTGATACGGCAGCAAACGAGCCAGTCGTTGCTTCGGGGGAAACCAAGCTGGGTGCCTCTGCGAGTGGGGTAGACCCCACCCCCGAGGCTGAGGGTGTTGTGGCCGCTCCCAATCATGAAGAAGCTAAACTTGTCGCGGAGGACATCGCCTTGGGCGAAGAGACTATCCTCCCTGAAGTTCGGGACCCTCTTGATGTTCAGGGTGCATTCGAGCTCCAGGATTTAGGCCCTGACGATCTCCACGGTTGTCGTTCGGGGAGTTCGATGCCCGAAGAGGCTGGGGTATCAGGGGCTGCTTCCACAAGTGGTCCCACATGGTGGGGAACAGTCAGATCTCAAGGGGACCCGATTATTACTCTTTGTCATCGAATCAAGGTATAAATTGCTATTTTTCTTGCAACTTCAGTTTAGCTTCTAAGATTCGGATCATTTATTAGTTTTGCTTGTTTTTGCAAGATTCTTTGGTTGCCGTGGAATCACTCGGCAAGCATCTGTGTTGTAGCTAAGACCTCTTCCTCGAGTTGAAGGAAAAATCGAGAGTTCGGGAAGTTGAACTTTCGGAAGCTAGGTCTACAATTACGGCTCTAAAGGCTCGAAACCTCGAGTTAGAAAGGAGGTTGGCAGATCGTGATAAGGAGCTTTTAGAAGCTCTAAGGAGGCACGGAATCTTGGAGGAAAGATCTTCGGAGTATGACCAGCTCCGTTCAACAGTCGACGCTGGGCAAGCGAAAATTTATGAACTGACCTCTGAAGTTCTTAGGCTCGATGTGGTCCAGTCTAAACTTGATGGCGCTATGGCCAACCTTCAGGCTAAGCTTGCGAGGGAGACACGAGCAGAGTCTGAATTATCTGTTTGTTCGTCATGGCTGCAGGGAGTCGTTGATGAGAAGAAAGGGCTTATCGCAGGGTATAAGGCAGAAGTGGCAGATTTGTCTCGAAATCTCTACTCTATAGAAATTGAACGCAACTCTGCGCGGAAGGAGCTGAATGAGGCCCAAAAACTCCTCATCTTAATGGAAGACGAGAAGATTGCGGCATTGGAGAAGGAAAATGCTGACCTCCGCACAAATGAAAGGTCTGCAACCGACATGGCGCAGCGCCAGATATTGAAGTATCACGAGGAGACCGAGAAGGTGAAAAGGTACAAGCACCAGCTTGGGCTAGTTCACAAAGTTAGAAACCGTACTTGGATCCATGGATTTGAGTGGGGGTTCGAGACTTTCTGAGTGGTCGCAATGAATGAGGGATTGCGGGATAAAGTGCCCATTATCACCATCCGCGATATCGAGCCCAACCCACAAGCCCTGAGCGAACTTAAAACAATTGGGCTGAAAGAGTTGCCTGACGCTCGTGGATTATGGGTTGTTCCATCACCTATAGAGGTACTTCGTCCAATGGCTAGAGATGAAGTCGGAGCTGGATCCAGTGGGAGCGGGGGTGTTCCCCCATCATAATTGTATATAACACTTGTTGCTTGGATTTTTGAATTTTTTTTTTTTGAAATCGACTTACTATTGCCTTCGCACTTCAATTGTTTCTGTGCTAATTTGGGCCTTGAGATTCGAGAGGCCCATTGAGAATGACTAAGCCCGACCTTCACAATGAGATTCTCTTTCTTTTCTTTTGGACTGAGTCTGATCCTCATAATGAGATTCTTTTACTCTATTTCATGATTCGATTCTGTTCTATCTTTTAAGCTCTGGGCAGTGTAATTTTTGTCACCGTCCAGGTCCCTTTCGCACTTTGCCAGAGCAAGGCTTTGTTTTGTTTTCCTTTTTTGGGAATTGGAAGAGCCTCGTCTGAGGCATTAATGGTTACAAGCTACTCAATAAATGATGGTGGGGTTTTCCAAAGGGCGCATATTTTGAGTAGTTCGAACTCTGCAAGTCTATTTAGAGGGAGGTTTCTTGCTTCTTCTCACTATCGTACTCCATCTTCCTCCCCATACGATAAGCGCTTTGCTTAATTAACTTTGAGATCTAACGATATGGACGGCAACACGCGTAGGAGGGGACCGCGGAAGGTTCCTGCGCCCCATGCTACGCCGGGTTCTTGTCAAAGTGATCAGATTCGAGGCCGAGTTGGGGTTGTGAGAGCTAACCCCCCAGCGTCGGTTGGGAGGATACTAATCTCGGACTCTTCATCCGTCAACCGTTCTTTTGACACTTCTGGTCACTCAGACAACGACCCTTTCTTTATTCCAAGCATGGTGCCCGGTCCTCTAGAAGAGGAGGAAGTAGACGCTCCACCAAGTTCAGTGGGTGAAGGGGAGGATCGCGCCGCTGAGGCCAATGGCGACAGGGTTGTGGAGGATGATTAGGGTCCTCCTTCTCTTGACATGGGCGGGGCATTCAGCTCAGTTGAGGAGAGGGAGACTCTTAACGCCTTCTCCGCGGCAGGGACCAGCAGGGAGCGGGTCAGGGCTGCCGCTGCACTCGATCAGACAAGGAGCCATGACTTCTACCAAGGGAGAAGACTTGGCCGTTTGGAAAATCATGTTGCCGGCATGGAAGCAGAGATCAACCGCCTCCAAGGATAGCTCGCTCTTCTACACGAGAGGTTATGCGCTCGGCGTCAGGCGTTAGCGCCTGAATTCGGGTGGAGGGTCTGCATTCCTAGCGGTAACACTTCTTTTGACGAGGATTAGGTCAGAAGCTGTGTTTTTTGCAAGGGTCAATGACCCATAGTTTAATCGTATCGTCGCCTTTGTTTTGGCATATTTTTCTTTTTGTTGCTCCGCTGTTGTTTTTTAAAGAGGATATTCGGATCTTTTGCTTTCATATAATGATTTTGTTATGCATCTTCCCCCTCTTTCTTTTTTTTTTGGATGAATGAAGTTATTGTGATGTTTGTCTCTGTTAAACACCATCCGTACGTGACATTCATTCACACAATCAAGAGTGGTATAAAGTAACAAGCTTTTCTCTTTACCTCGTTTCGTCGATGTTCGCTATAGTCAGGGTCGATCGGCTTGTGCATTTTTGGACCTCGTTTTGCTTTTTGCATTAAGTCTATGCACTGAGAGGCCTGTATTCCTCCACGGCTGAAACGCCGTCGTTTAATTTTTAGTTTTTTGTTCAGCATGTCAGCTTGACTCAGGTTCGGCATGCCTAGAGGTCGGAACCCTCAGTGGCGGAACACTGATCTTCTTTGGATGTCAGGTTCGGCATGGCCAAGAGGTCGGAACCTCAAGTGGTGGAACGCTGATCTTCTATGTCAGGTTCGGCATGCCAAGAGGTCGAAACCTCAATGCGGAACACTGATCTTCTTGATGTTAGGTTCGGCATGCCAAGAGGTCGAAACCCCAATGGCAGAACACTGATCTTCTATGTTAGGTCGGCATGCCAAGAGGTCAGAACCTCAATGGCGAACACTGATCTTCTTGATTTCAGGTTCGGCATGCCAAGAGGTCGAAACCTCAATGGCAGAACACTGATCTTCTTGATGTCAGGGTTTGTCATGCCAAGATTCGGAACTTAATGGCGGAACGCTAATCTTCTATGTCAGGTTCGGCATGCCAAGAGGTTGAAACCTCAATGGCGGAACACTGATCTTTTTGATGTCAGGTTCGCATGCCAAGAGGTCGGAACCTCAATGCAGAACACTGATCTTCTATGTCAGGTTCGCATGCCAAGAGGTCAAAACCTCAAGGCGGAACACTAATCTTTTTGATGTCAGGTTCGGCATGCCAAGAGGTCGGAACCTCAATGGCGGAACACTGATCTAGAGAGGCATTCGGTCCTTATTGTGCTTTCCCGCATCTTCCGTATATGCATAGGAGAAAAGGAAGAAAAAACGGAGACAGCAAATTTTCATCAATGAATAAAATCAACTTTAAGAAGTACAAGGAGTTACTGGTAATATCTTTTCAAGTGCTCTACATTCCAGGGGTGAGGCAGTCTCCTTCTTTCCACATTTTCAAAATGGTAAGCACCAGGTTGATTGAACTCTACGACCTTGTAAGGTCCCTCCCAATTTGGAGCTAAGTTTCCATCCGTGCGCTCCTTGGTTGCAAAGTCACCTTCCTGAGCACCCAGTCGCCGATTTTGAACTTTTGGGGCTCACTCCTCCGGTTGAAATATTGAGTCGCCTTCTGGCGGTATGAAGCCATTACAGTTTCAGCCTAGTCCTTTCTCTCTTTCCAAGAGATCCAGTGACAGCTTCAGTCCTTCATCGTTGAGTTCAGAGTCATACTTCTGGACACGAAGGCTCATCAACTCCATTTCAACTGGAATAACCGCTTCCGACCCAAAAGCTAGGCCAAAAAGGCTATCCCCCGTGGGGTTTTCTGGTGGTTCGGTAGGCCCGCAGTACCCCGTGGAGCTGTTCGGCCATGCGCCTTTCCTGTCTTCAAGCCTCTTCTTCAAGATCTGAAGATGGTCTTGCTAGTGGCTTCCACTTGTCCGTCAGCTTGTGTGTGCCCCAGTGAGGATAAGTAGTTCTTGACTTTGAGATCATCGCACCATTCCCGAAATGCTTGACAATCAAACTGCTTCCCATTATCTACGACGAAGCATGGGGAAGTCCATATCTGCAGACCACTGATCTCCAAAGGAAACTGGTAATGTTCTTAAGGGTAATGTGGACAGGGCTTCTGCTTCTACCCACTTGGTGAAATAGTCGACCGCCACTACCACAAACTTAACACCTCCTTTCCCGGGTAGAAGAGGGCCAACAATATCTACCCCCACCATGGAGAAAGGCACAGTGAGGCGATAAAGGATGAGCTCTTCAAGTAGAATTTTCTGATCATTGGCAAATTTCTGGCATTTTGTCACAGGCTTTCACCATCTCCATGGATTGTTGATACATCTTTGGCCAGTAATCTCCCGCTCTAATGGCTTTGTGGGCAAGGACACGTCCTCCTGGTATGACTGCCGCATGTTCCTTCATGGATCTCTTTCAGGGCATAGTCAGCTTCATCCTAGGAACAAACACCTAAAGCAGTGGTAGAGTTTGACCTCGATGGTAAATAGACCCCTCGATAACTTTATACTTGTAGCTTTCAGGCGTATCCTAGCGGTGGCTTTTTGTTCAGCTGGGAGCCGGCCTTCTGTAATATATCGGAATATCTAAGTGGCCCACTCTGGCGGTCTCGTATGGTGCATACCAGGAGGCCATCGACGATGGCAGGTGTAGGTGATAGCGGACTTGTTCTTTAGAGCTCTCAAGCTCTTCCTCCTGTGTTGACCCAATCCAGGAAAGTCTATCCGCCTCGCATTCTCTCTGGGAACCCTTTTAATATGGAAATGTGGGAACTGAGCAGAAAGTTCTTTAACCTTTGTGAGGTATTTCTTCATTTTTTCTCCTTTTCGTTCGTACTCTAGAATATAGCTGGCGATTACACGGGAATCAGTATGGACTTCCACCATTCTCAGTCCGCTCAGCCAGCGAAGCCGATTGTTAAGCCTGCTATCATGGCTTTGTATTTTGCTCGTTATTGGTGGTTGAAGCCCATTTGATTAGCATATTTAATTTTCCTGACCTTTTGGGGCTACAAGTACTACGCCTGCTCCACTTCGCCTCTTTGTCGCCGAACCATCGACGCAGACCTTCCAGAGGATATTCACTGGTTGGCTCTTGGTTGGTACGTAAATTCTGCTATGAAGTCGGCCATTGCTGGCCCTTAACAACCGCTCTAGGCACATACTTGATGCAAACTCGCCCAACTCCACCACCTTAGTTCACCAGACGTCTCGAAGTATCGGGCTTGAACAACACTTGTTTTCAAAGGATGTCGGTTAACACTCGAACCGTGTGGGCTTGGAAGTACGGCCTCAATTTCCTTGCCGAAGTTACAACGCAAAGGCTAGTTTTTTGATCTACGGATACCTGGTCTCCGCACTCGGGGGGCCCTACTAATAATACACAGGTTTCCGCACCCGTGGTCCTCTCTAACTAAGGCCAAACTGACGGCGAATCAGCACTACAAGATAACATGTAAAGCAGCTTACCTTCTATGGTTCGTCCTGAGAGTGGGGGGGCTGACTAAGATAGCTTTCATATTGCCTGGAACGATCTCTTCACATTCTTCCCCCAAACAAAACCTTCTTTATGATCTTAAAGAAGGCAAGCAAATTGTCTGTAGATCTGGAGATGAACCTGTTGAGGGCGGCTATTCGTCCAGTGAGCCGTTGGAGCTACTTTGGGTTTCTGGGGAACATCCATTCTTCCAGGACCGCCTTTATCTTTTCTGGGTTAGCTTCAATCCTCGATGCAATACCATAAAGCTCAGGAATTTCCCGGAGATACTCCAAAAGCACACTGCTGGCGGGGTTGAGCTTCATCTAATAATGCTCATAACGCCGAATGTTTCTCCAAGGTCTGCCAAGTGTCTTCAATTTTTCAAGCCTTTTGACTAGCATGTCGTCTACATGTACTTCCACGTTCCTCCCAATTTGGTTTTTGAACATCTGTGTTTACCAACCGCTGGTAAGTTGCACCAGCATTCTTCAACCCAAAAGGCATCACCTTATAGCAATATAACTCACAATCAGTAATAAAGGAGGTTGCTTCTTGGTCAAACTCATGCATCCGGATTTGATTATAGCCTGAAAAGGCGTCCATGAAGCTCAAAAGGTTGTGGCCCGAAGTAGAGTCCACCAAGAGGTCAATTCTTGGAAGCGGAAAATTGTCTTTGGGGAAAGTCTTGTTAAGGTCGGTGAAGTCCTCACACATCCTCCACTTGCCTGTAGACTTTTTTACCATTACCACGTTGGCCAACCAATCAAGGTAATGAACTTCCCTGATAAAGTTCGTGTCCATCAACTTATCAACTTCTTCAGCTATTGCTTTGTTTCGTTCTAGAGTGAAGTTCCTCTTCTTCTGCTTGATCGGCCTAGCGGCAGGGTCTATGTTCAGTCTATGCAAAATGATGTCAGGGTAACGTCAAGATTCTTTTTTAGGAACTCTAAAAGCTCAGCTCTTGACTCTTCTGGCAATTGCGACCCAATTTTCACCAAGAGGTCTGGGCCGTCAATGGCAACTTCAATCAACTCCTCGACAGGCTCCCCTCTCTGGACTGTGCGTTCATCCCTCACTTCAAAACTAACTAGAAGGGTCTCTTTGGCGCGAGGCTCCTTAAGACTCAAGTTATAGCACTAACGGGCTTCCCTTTGATTTCCCTTAACCACGTCTGTTCCTTGTTTGATTGGGAAATTCATCTTCAAATGGTAAGTGGAAGTCACCGCCATCAACTTGTTGAAGGTCGGTCTCCCCACTATAGCGTTATAAGCGGATGGCGTGTCAACGACCAAGAAGCCTGTCATAACAGTCTTCTCCCTGGGTGCCTCACCCATCATAAGTGGGAGAGAGAATTGTTCCTAATTGGGAGCACTTCTCATCATGTGAAGCCTACCAGTGGCGTAGGAGCCTGAGCTACTCGCTTGTCCATTCGATCTCATCTTTTTTCAAAGGCATGAAGCGAACAAGATGTCGGCCCGAACCGTTGGTCCATACCAGGATGCGGTGAATGTTATGAATTCACTCTATCCACCACAGTCACCACCAACCCGTGCATCATAGGGGTAAAAACCCCCCTCCTCGGCTCTCAGAAAGAGTCAACGTTAAGGTTTCTGACCTCGTATCTATGGCCTTTGGGGTCTGTTTCAAGGGAAAGTTATTTCTCGAGGCAACCATCCTAGCAGTAGGCACGCCTCCACTGAGCTAGAGGAACCACCAGCTGTGAAACCTCTAGCAATAGTGATGAATTTCCCCGATGGGTTCCTGCCCCCTTTGAGACCTTGCTTGTCGACGAACATTGCGGTCGTCATGACACCTTGCCTTGCTATCAGCTTGGTGGCGCCTTGCTTCACTATTGGCTCGGTAATCATCTGCACGCCCTCGACGCCTGGGGGGAGTGGCGGGACGACAACAGTCGTCGTGAGTTCGAGCTTCACACGATAGCGCGGCTCGACGCGTGGCTTGTCATACTTTGTGTGCCGGTTAGCTGCTACAAACCGGGCTAACTTCCCCCCTTTTATCATCCTCTATATTTCTATCCGTAGAGAGACACAATCTTCGGTCTTGTGGCCGTGATCTTGATGATAGTCATAGTACTTGTTCATGTTCCGCTTTTCTCGCGGAGCCCTCATTTTCTTGGGTTGTTTCAAACCCGGGTCGTCTCGTATATTCATGAATACCTCCATTACACTCGCATTCAACGGAGTGAAGTTAAATTCTCGCTCAACTATAGGTTTTCCCTTATCAGGCCGTTTTGAGCTCTTCTTTGAGTTTTTCCATTGGCTGGAAGCTCCTTCTCCCTTATAGGATTCCTTCTTCTTGATCTACTCCTTTGGCTTCGCTTCTCTCTCAGCATACATCCTCATCATTTCTTCCTAACTGATGAACTCTTCAGCTTTCTCCATGAACTCCTGTAGAGTTGTTGGGGTTCCCTTTGCCAGTTCGAGGACAAAAGGTCCTTTGTGCCAGAGTCCATTGATGGCTGCGGTTAAGACCACACTCTTTGACATGTCTTCTGCCTCCACCCTTCCCCTATTAAACCTCTGAAGGTAGTCTTTGAGGGACTCGGTTTCTCCTTGTCTCAGTGCAAGCATATACTGCAACGTATTCTTGCGTTTCTTCGACGCGAGGAACTGCATGAGGAACGTCTTTGTTAAACTCTCAAAGTTGTCTATAGAGTTAACTGGCAGCCCCCCAAACCATTCCTAGGAGCTACCCTCTAGAGTGAGGGGAAACGCACGACAGGCTATCTCGTCTGTCGTTGCATGCAGATCTATATGGGCCTTATACGACTTCAAGTGGCCAACGGGATCACTTGTCCCGTCATAAGGCTTGATGGGAGGCACTTTGAATCTCCCAGGGACAGGATGGCTTATAACATGCGAGGTAAAAGCAAAACACGTGTTTTGGATTATGGAATCGACCGTAGATGGCTTCCCTCCCCTATCTCGAAGCACCGCGTCATACTTGGCTTCTAGATTTCTGTTTAGGGCATGGACGTCCCCTTCCGAAGGTAAAGGATTGGCCTGATGATAACCTGCCCTAGGGTCTTGACGATACCCTTCTTCGAAATTCAGATGACGCCCAATTCCTCATTCCGGAAGTGGTCTGCCCAGAACATGGCGACGACGCTGTCTATAGCTTGCGCGGTTTCCACCTAAACCTTTGGGCAGACGTTGGTCACCTGCCTACACATTCTCATATCCCTCCGACATAACTGGCTCCCTCTCTGGCGGTTATCAATGCGATAACCCTCTACTCGCAGGCCTTCTCCGCCTCCATACTCTTCGTCGAGGCTCGTGTCTTCATCGTCGTCATCCTTAGAAAGCTCTTCCACTACTACCCGTTCTAGCTCATGGGAGTTGGGATGGAGCTGGTGGGTAAGGGAGTCATTTTGACGCTTGAGAACTTCTATCTCTATTGCCATGCGTTGCATCTGAGTCTCTAGAGTTTAGGAGGTGGTTCCTGCCAGCGGGGTTTGGAAGCTGGTAGATTTCCCCTTGTCTTCATAAAGGGTTTCCGGAACAATGGTCCCGGGCCCTACTTGTTCCCCCTGCTTGTCGGGAGGACCTTGCGAAGTATCCGCCATATTCGTCACTGTCGAACTGGTTTGTTAGTAAAAACGCAATTGTTCCCATAGACGGCGCCAAACTGTTGGGATAGTTTCCGAATCTGACAAGGCGTGATCCTGCAAGCAAAGAGAAATCAAACAAAAGAGCTTGTCGGGGGGTGTCCGGCGGGAAATAGCTCCGATACCTAAGTCAGTTTGGTTTTAGGAGTTTCTCCCTAACCAAAAATGAACTCAGTATCTTTTTTGGAATGTGTTACTTACCCTTAGATGAGCTTTTCTTCCCTTTTTTTATGGTGGCGGATTCCCGAGACCCATTTAATGAGCTCCTGCCGTGGGGCTCTGAGCTGCCCTTTTTTTTTCTTCTAGACCCATGTTGGCCAATAAAGATCCCGCCAGGTGTCTGATAAGTGCTGAATGTTACACATTCAAGCCCCTTAATTCACATATGTTAATCTCTTAGTTTCATTATAATATGATGTTTTGTGTTGTTTTTGTGTTTTTCCCTTATTTTGTAGGTTTTGGAAGAAAAGAAATCAATTCCATCAACTCGAGCTCAAAACACATGAACTGTGCAAAGTTGTTGAAAATCTGACCTTTGTGCACTATTTTGGCCATAACTCTTAGCTCAAAACTCGGATTAAGGCACGGTCAAGTGCGTTGGAAAGAGGACTCAGAGAGGAACAAATCATCAAGCAAGAGTTTTTTCATCCAAGGTGCGCTCGAGCGCCCATAATGACGCTCGAGCGCCATGACGCGCTGCATCATGGCAACCTGACGCTCAGAGCGCCCAAAACTGACGCTCGAGCGTCGTCGTGCGCTGGGAACTCCGAAGTCGGCAGAACTGATATGGAAAGAGGGTAATCCGACCCCAACTCAATCTTGGACTTCCTAGGGTGCACGAAATTGATTAGGGTTGCTCCTAAACTCTATAAATACTCCCCTAAGTCCCTCCAAAACAAATACACAAGCTTGAGAAGAAGAATCAAAGGCTTCAAAAGAAGGGTTTTTCTTAGTTCTTTATTTCTTTTTGGTTTTTCTTTGTTTATTTTCTATGGGGATGGATTTTCATGCCAAATTATGTGTAGCTAATACTTTAGTTAAGGCTCGATTGAAGCCCTAATCATGCTCTCTTTAAGGTTTCCAATTTGTCTTGCTACATATTCTTGTTGATGCTTAATTGATTATCTCGGGTTTTGTTCGTTCTCCATATGGGTTATGTATGATTTGATCATTTTTATGCATATAATATGTGTAGAGTGTTTATCTAGGTCAATTTGGATGACCCGAGTCCTGGGCCTAAGTAAGAGTGACAAAAAGAACCAATTGCGGGTTCTTGGGGTAATCAACATGAAAGACCGGAATATACACCATGTTCTAAGTCTTAGTGTGTTTGTCGATCTCCATAGATTTATGCTTTCTTGAGGAACAACTTAGTATACACCCATGCTAAATCCCTCAAGAAAGAAAAGAGTTAGAGTATACACCCATGCCTAATCTCGTTGTTTAGGGAGATCAATAGCTTTTGGAGTATACACCCATGCCCTTAGGCTGGCAAACATTGAGTATCTTGATATGAATGTAGCATTGTGCATATTTTTTACCTTATTTGAGTATGATTAGCGGTGGATATCGAAGCCCTAACCCTTTATTCTTACTATTTCAATTTAATATTTTATCTCGTTTCATTCACAATATCTTTTTAGGAATTGCTTTGTAAACATAATTTACCAATCCTCGTGGGAATGATCTCGTATTTGCCGTCTATACTATCGTTTTGATCTTGTGCACTTGCGAGTAAAACGTGCATTTATTCGCCTATTTATTTAGGTGGATATTTGTACAACAGTGTCAAGCAGCCATTGGTCCACGACACATAAACCTCAACCTGTAGGTCACATCAATCACATTCCTGGAGCTGGCATGTCTTGGAGATATGCAGTGGTAGGACTCGAGATTGGTTGCCTTAAATGCGAACCTTAATGGACCTTATCCTTTCTTCATCAAGGTTCATTATAACTATCTGCTAGATAACCGAACCTGAGTCGCCACAGTTCTGGATAAGGTCAACTGAACCGTGTAACTTCGATCATTCATTATGTGAACATGGGTCCTTATCATGCCAACCGGACCGTAAGACGGGACTTGGGCCTTCATAACTATCAGGCCCAATTCCCAACAATTACAAATTACAATGTCAACATGTTACAACTTGGGATTTAGGGTATAATCCCTAACAATCTCCCACTTGCCCTCAATTCCAATTGGGCATATTCCTAACTCTCGTTCCCTCTAAGTGAGTTTTAAAAACTCTCTAAAGTATAGTCTTAGTAAACGAGTCCGCCAAATTTTGGCGGATGGAATCTTTGACACACCTGTATCTCCTTGCGCTACTATCTCTCGGATGAGATGATATTTGCGCCCAATGTGTTTCCCTTTCCTATGGTTTCTTGGTTTTTTGGACTGTACAACTGCTCCGCTATTGTCGCAAAACAACATAATAGGAGACTGCTCTATCCTCATCACACCAAGATTTGCTAGGAACTTTTTGAGCCAAACTGCTTCCTTTGCTGCCTCATCGGCTGCAACATATTTGGCTTTCATAGTGGAGTCGGCAATGCAAGACTGCTTCACACTTCTCCAACTAATGGCTCCTCCTCCTAGAGTGAATACATACCCTGAGGTAGATTTTCGGGAATCATGATCTAACTAAAAATTAGAATCTGTGTAACTAGTAGCTGTCAAATCCTCATTTTGGTAGATAAGCATATAATCTCTTATTCTCCTAAGATGCTTGAGTATGTGTTTTACTGCTACCCAATGCTGTAGTCCATGGTTTGACTGATATCTGTTGACCATGCCTATTGCGAAACATATGTCAAGCCTAGTACATAACATGGCATACATAAGGCTTCCTACCACCGAAGCGTAAGGAACTACTCTCATCTACTCTTCTACTTGAGGTGTCTGAGGACACTGCTCTTTGGTAAAAGCGATTCCATGCCTAAAGGGTAACAACCCTTTCTTGGAGTCTAGCATACTAAACTTAGCTACGACCTTATTTATGTATGTAGATTGGAATAAGTCTATCATCCTATTCTTGCAATCTCGCAAAAGCTTGATCCCTAAGATGTAGCTTGCTTCTCCCAAGTCCTTCATATCAAACTGATTATACAACCAAATTCTAACTATTGATAATGTTCTTACATCGTTTCCAATAAGTAGAATATCATCAACATACAACACTAAGAACATCACTACCTTATCCTGACACTTTTTGTACACACATGGCTCATCAAGGTTTTGTTCAAAAACTGTATTGTTTGATTGTCTCATTAAACCTGATGTTCCATGACCTGGATGCCTACTTAAGTCCATAAATTGACCTTTACAATTAGCAAACCATATCACTCTGGTTCTTAGCTATAAAATGATCTGGCTGCATCATATAGATGTCTTTGTCAAGTTGTCCATTCAACTTAAAACAACTTGGGATTTAAGACATAATTTCCAACATAAAGTTCCATTGTTGAAAAAGACAATTCTCAAAAAGAATAATTGAACAAAAGTTCAGTGTCCAAACTTTGCTTAACTTGTCCCTATAGAAATAATTAATGGTCAATTTATTGTCGAAATAAACGACCACTAACAGACTTTGTTTACGATTGTGCTAAATCTCAGGGGGAGTGTATTAGATGAGGGTGACTAGGCCTTAATGCAATCCCGCTATTGAACACGGGATTTCCCAGGAACCACTACACTTCTCCTAAATTCCCATCATCCTCATCATCATCTCGCATGTAGGAATTAGGGGATAATTGTTGGGAAAATAATTCAACAATAAAAGGACCGGATTGTGTGTAAAGCTTAATGAGCGCTCGTAGTCCCAAGCCAAACGGGCCCGAGTCCAAAACAAAGGATGTCCGCTCAACAGTTTCACACATCCCCAGTTAAAAGACCTTGGTATGATCCGCTGAGCGATTTGACCTCTCGCTTGAGAAATGTTAGAAGGGTCTCATCACACGTCAGGGAGGTGCAAGGCTCAAAGACATTCCTTTTCTACTATCAACAGTCTCTTCGATGGGACCGGTCTCTACATTCCCTCCAAAAGGCCTCGCAGTCAGGAGGTCCAAGCATGTCCGTGGTGATAGCTTCAGCAGTTGCTATGAGTTATTCATCTCTAGTGGCCCGATGCCTTAGAGAAGGGTTCAATGCGTCTATCTCACCTCTGCCTCGAGCCTCCCACTATCAGAGAAAGTACACGCCACATCAGCTTCGAGTGTGCCGAAAGCCTTCATGCAAACTATAGCCACCACCCCAGGCCAACGCGTGGAAAACCAAGTAACATCACTTGGACTTTGCGGAAGCCAACACACGAAAGATGAGATCTTTCCCTCCAAGGCAAAATTCAACTATTAATACAAAGGTTGAGATAACTTGAAAAACATAAGAATTGGTTATGAAAAAGGGGAGTGATAATCAAATTGTGGTGTTAGCCAATTGCCTGCCAGCAGTTGACAACCGCTAAAGGCTTAACCGGAGAAAGGGGTACAAGCAAAAGTAAGCCATGCATGGTTGAAGCCTGAGCAGAAGCCATGGAAGAGGTTGATTGGCATGTGCATGGGATCTAATACGATTAAACCTTAGGAAGTAAAGTTGTATTCCTTCACTTGATGATATAGAGAATGCATGTAGCATTATATATACATATTTCTTGTAAAAACAGAAAGGAATTAACAGCTAATTACAAATTGATTTTAAAAAAATTCATGTGTGAGGATCTATTTTCCTTTCAAATGAGAATCATATTTCCTTGTGAGGCTTGGTCTCTTTCACTATCTTGGTCTCTTTCACTATCTTTGCTATTCCTTGATCGAGTGATAGTATGTAGTTGGACGCACAACTACACTAGATTGACTGGAAGCAGAGTCTGATGGTTAAGTGTTCGCGTTTTGTGTGTAGCTTTCTGTTACATGTGGCCCGCGCGGACACCCTGAGCGCAACGATGTTTTGTAGATTGGGCTGACTCTTTGGATATGCAGGATAGTCAGTCGCTTCGTTGTCATGAATGCTCCGGAAACTATGTTGATTGCATTAGATACTGATAGTCTTGTAGCGCAGCGATGTTTATAGTGGGATTATATCTGCGCTCATATTTCTACTGTAAACATAACCAGTTGCTCGACAATGTGTATGGCGATTGTGATCTTGATCTTGATTTCGGCAACCTGTATGGCTGCAGATATTTTGTACTTCCAGCCGATATGGGTTCCTCTCGCTCCATCGCAAGCAGTGGGACAAGATGGGTTCACATCTAAAAATGAGGAGAACCAGAGGGGAAACGTATAGTTACGCAGGAAACCTGCGTTTGTATGAAGTAAGATATCAATATTTAAGGGGAAGATTCTTCCAGTTCCTATTAAACACATTTTCAAGCGTATGTGTAGGGATACCACTTACCGATATAACATCTTGATCAATGCATGTTGTATACGTTCTGAAGAGATGAAGGGAAATAGGTAGAGAAGAGTAAGGATATAGTTTATACGCAATGCTGTCAATTTTATTTGAAATCCCAATTTTTATCTCTTCCTAGCTCCATTCTCTATACCTCCTATATCTGTAGTAGACGGTAATAATTGTAAGATGAGAATGAGCTTTAAGGTTCTAAGGAACTGTATGACGATAGTAGTAGACCGAGCCATCGAACGAGAGTGTGTATTGGGGAGCGAGAGATAATGTGCTAGAACTGCCGCAAAGGGAAATAGTGTTATGGACTCTACCTTTATAGAATAAACGCCTTAAGAAAGAGGGAGACCATAGGAGGAGATAAGGGATTTAATAAGATGTAGATGTGTAGGCATTTGACTCACAGTGACCAACGTCTTGCCCAAAGTTTAGGTGGAAACCGCGCAAATTTAGCTTACTAGAACTAGCGTCGATCGCCCATGTATCATGTGGCCGCCCAACTTCCAGAGAATTGAGGAATTTGTGTCGCGCTACAATAAAAATTTAACTGCCGAATTATCGAGGAGAAAGGAGTATCGAATCAAGACCCATAGGGCAGGTTATCATCAGGCCAATCCTTTACCTTCGGAAATTAGAGTATGGTTTATGAAAAGATGAGCAGGTAAGTCCATAGATCTCCTATAGCACGATAATCTAGATACCAAGTATTCGCGGCTTGCATTCTGAAGATTTAGGGCTGGAGCATCTACAGTCTGTAGTAAGGATTGCAAATAATCGCAAAAAACTAACGATGTTTTGTCATATTATACCTTCAGACTACATGATTATATAAAATGACCATCCTTGTTCACTGGAGAGTGTCAAGAAAGGGACTCTCACATCGAAAGCCATCTCATGATGGAGCAGATGATTCCGATTCGCGGCCGCACTCTTAGATTCAGTGACAGGGATATTTAGGCCCGCTATGCGCGATCTGCCAGCGACGGATTTTGACGCAATTAATGCAACGACAGACGGATCTGGCAGATGAATCCGTTAGTGTTGAGCTCGCCGCCTCACTCTTAGAAGTGTAATTGGGTATAAGAAAGGATGGTGACGGCATCGTGGGGGCTGAGGGTATAACAACAATTCGTTAAGATATCAGTATCAGTGTGGGAGCAGGTTTTCACAATAGTATGCTAATAAGCCACTCCTTGTTGTTTCGCTCGGCAGTCGACACTCGAAATCGCAGACCGGAAGTCGTTTGCAGCCTAATATGCTCATAGCACGTGAGTTAGAGGCGATGTCAATCCACGTCCAGGGTTTCCCTCAACGGAACTACTTCATGATTGGTTTCACATTAGGGGAGAATGAGGTGGGAGTGCAAATCGAAGATATAGATCATTGTCTCATTATAGCATGTGTTGTGTAGAAGCAGCGCAGCCATTTTCTCATATGAGACACTCTGTTGAAATCCAGAACGTGTCCCTTTTTGTTCCGGGACCTGGCTCCACTTATTGACTTTTGTGACACTTCCACTATACAACTCTCTAGAGTCATTTTAGAGTCAAACTAATTGGAGATAAGTCTGTCTACGAAGATTAACAATCAGTGTAGGAAGAAAAAATAGAAATTAAGTTAGGAGGATATGACATTTAGAAGTTAGGAGAGCTCGAGGCAAAAAAAGGATAGTTATAGATTTTGTATAGACGCGAAATTCCAATATAAAAGGGGAAGAAGGAGTTCCAGCCCAATGGAAAAACTCAAAAAGAGCTCAAAACGGCCTGTAGGGAGTGAAAGACTCCTACTAGGTAGGGAGCCATTTTCGATGCTCCTACTTTTTTCCTCCAACGATGGTCAAGGGAGAATAGGGGGCCTCTGGAGATTGTGAGCGAGAATTTATAAATTGTGTATACACTTCCACGTTTGTGGCTCTCTATGCGAGACTTAGTTAGAAGTGGATATCCGTAATGGGTATTCATGAATTACGAGGACGACCCGGGTTGAACAACCCAAGAAATATGGAGGGCTCCGCGAGAAAGCGAACATGAACAAGTACTATGACATTCATCCAGGATCACGCCACAAGACCGAGAGAATTGTGTCTGCTCTCACGGTAGCTTACTAAGATAATTTTTAACCAATAAAAAAAAGAGGCTGTATGACTATAAAAAGTAGAATGGGGGACATGTTAGCCCGGTTTGTAGTAACATGATGGATAACCGTGTAACAGACTATTATCAAAATTGATGACAAGCCAGAGTCGTTCATCGCCTGCTTTGCCATCCAATATATCGTGTGTAAAGCTTCTGACTTTGTACTCCGACGACTGTTGTCGTCCGCAGCTTTCTCTCTCCCTCTCACATGGACTATACTATTTTAGAAAAACTGCATTCTTCATCATTCTAATTACTATCAAACAAAATCCAGAGGGTGCACAAGACCCTGAAATTACGAGCCAATAGTTGAGCAAGGGAACCACAACTATGTCCGTATAGACAACGGCAACCAGGTTGTCATGACGACCGCACGGGATGTTGTCGACATTCAAGGTCTAAGGGGGCAGGAACCATCGGGGAATTCGATACTATTCTAAGTTTCAACAGCTGCCCCTGGTGGTTTAATTGCTCGCGTCTTCAGTAGTAGGAGAACAAGCCTTGGCCTATGCATAACCCGATTACCACCTCGGTTGCTATTCCTGAAAGGAAATTACTATCCGCATGGATAAGACTCGCCTCAACTGTCATTGACTTTAGCACGAGGTCAGAAACCATAATGTTCTTTGTGAATGCAGACATCATTGAGAGGGAGGCGCGGTCTTTTTCCATTACCCCATATGATAGAAGGTCGAAATGGGATGCGTGAACATAACCATTTCATGTGAGGATTCGAGATTTATAACATTCACCGCATTCCTGGTTGACAACGGCCGAAGTCATGTGACGCGCAAATATGTCTCTCGTTCATTTTCCTGCCGGGTGATAAGTACTGGAGCCGGAATGGTCGAGAAGCGAGTAGCTTAGCTCGTATTTTTTATAAAATATTTTAGAAAACTAGCATTCTTCATCACTTCTATTACTATTCAAACAAAAAAATCACAACAAAACTTCTTACCAAACGACCCCTTAGACTTGTAGCTTTCCCTATACTGAAACAACCTGACCCCCAAACCCTACCCCCAAACCCTAGGATCTAGATTTTCGTTGTCCAACTTTGCTTACCAAACAACACCTAGATAGCTCTACATTGAATCCCTTCATACACAAAGTCAATATATAACCATTTCATGTTTCCCCACATGAGGCAATATGCATAGGGGTGTATTCGAGCCGAGTCGAGCCGAGTATTGGCTGTTCAAACTTGGCTCGTTTAAGTTTTTTTCGAACACGAGTCGAGCTCGAGTTTATCATCGAACTAAATATTCTGTTCGAGCTTGGCTCATTTATTTTTCGAACGAATTCGAGCTTGTTCACGAACAGCTCAATTAACTTATTTATTTCTTATATAAGTAAATATCATGATTGTTTATATTTTTATAAATCCATACTAATAATTAATTAATTAATTATTGTTAAAATTTTATCAATTGGATTAATTAAATAAATTAACTTGAATCTTAAATAATATAATCTTGAGTTATATGTATGTTTCCTAATATGTATATAAATTCCTTATGTACATATACAAACACACACACATCCATACATACTCACAAACACACTCATGTACACACAAATATCTAAAACTATCACAGAAACAATAATTCAAATTATATCTATCATATTAGAAAGAAAATTCCTTTTTACATAAGATGTTCTTATTACAAAATTAAAATAATACTAAAAAAAATTATAAAAATGAAGTTATACGAGTTTATACGAACTTATCCGAGTCGAGCCGAGTTTATACGAGTATGTCTCATTTAAAATTCGAACATATTATTGTGTTCCCGAACAGCTCATTTATTATTCGAACCGAGACCGAATCGAGTTTAACCGAGTCGAACCGAACCGAGTTCACGAGTAGCTGGGCTCATCTTACACCCCTAATATGCATGATGAGGTCGGAATATTCACAGCAAATAAATCTCGAATGAAAGTAGGACGCGTGGCAAAAATGATTATGAAAAATCTCGTTATAAATAGCGGCAAACACAAATAAAAGGAAACTTTCGTCTCTTTTCTCTCGACCCTATATTTTGCTTTTGCTTTTCCTTTTGATTATTCCTTTCAATTAAAACTAACTT
>FXXK01000695.1:0-30996 GCA_900184695.1 Betula pendula
GATTATCATATGCTTGTGGTATGGATATGTTATTTAGGTCAATTTGGATGGCCGAGTCCTGGGCCTAATAGAGTAACAAAAGAACCCCATCACAGGTTCTTGGATTAATCAACATGGAAAACCGGAGTAGATACCATGCTCTAGGCTCCATGTGTTTGTCGATCTCCATAGTTTTATGCTTTCTTGAAGAACAACTTAGTAGATGCCATGCCCTTAGGTTGGCAAACATTGAGTACCATGATATGGTTGTAGCATTGTGCATATTGTTTACCTTATTTGAGTATGATTAGTGGTGGATATCGAAGCCCTAGCCCTTTTATCTTATTATTTTAATTCAATCTTTAATATCGTTCCATTCACAATATCTTCTTAGGAATTTCTTTTTAAACATAGTTTACCAATCCTCGTGGGAATGATCTCGTATTTGCCGTCTATACTATCGTTTTGATCTTGTGCACTTGCGAGTAAAACGTGCATTTATTCGCCTATTTATTTAGGTGGATATTTGTACAACACTTACACTTGATCTCTGTTTTCTTTCCACCTGTGGAATACTTCGGTATTTCACAGATACTCAGTAGCAGTTAGCTGGCGTACCTAGTGGGGAGGCATGTACGTGTGGATGATTTAATCCGGATTATCTTTGAGGTTCTAGGCGCGAATTTGGATACCTGCTAAGGTTTATGAAATTTAGCGAGATGAGCGAAGGATGAGTTGATTGAGCTATATTATAACTGGTTATTTGATTAAGACTCGCCCTGAGTTTATTAATTGAAGACTTATGTTTTTGATAAGGATTTGGATTTTTTGATGTCTTGGCTATTTTGATTGTATTATTATTTTAGTTTGAGTATTCTTGTGGAGACTTTAGTTTTGCTCGGATAATGTTATTGTATAATAATTTGATTATGTTTATTTAGTGAGTAATTTGCACAAGTTTAATATTATTCAGCTTGATAGAATGTTAGTTATATCTATTCAGACTTGTTTATTTAGTAAATAAGTGTGGGGAGGCGCAACAAGTCAACCATGGTTTGGTTAGTACTCAGCGGGGTGTTACAGTCTAACAACAAGAGGTGGCTGACCATAGTATCTCACTGGAGCATTGGTATTGTACCATATGTCCTACGAGACGCGCAAACCTTATCGTAAGAGAGTTATCATATTGCACACTTCATCAACATGATTTTTTGTCTTAAAACTGCAACATGTTGTCCATGAAATTATGCCCTAAACTTCTTTCTAAACGTACTATTTTTCCATATTGGCATAATGATTATCAAGCATAATTATTCAAACCTCATAACATTCCGAGAATGTCAATCTTTCTATGTTATTTCCAACAAAATCGAGCTCACTACATGGGTTATGTTTCTTTGATGATTTACTTATTATGTCGTGGATTTATGTGTTTTATTTCCACTTGTAAAACAATAATGTTTTATAGGTTAGTAAGGTAACCTCATAAGTGCAGGTAGGAGTGTACAAGCAGGGCAGTTATTAACTGCTAATAACTGGAAAACTAGATAATCGGAAATAACCGCAACCGGATAACCACCTAGGCCGGTTGAGGTTAGTGGTTATAAATATTGAAAAATTGGTTAATAACCGGGTAACCGGTAACCGATTTAAATATATATTATAATATATATTAAAAATAAAATTTTAAAAAATAATAATTTAAAACTTAAAAAACTATACGATGTAGTACAATTAATTTTATTATGGAGGTTTAATTTTTATGTTATTTATATTTTATGGGAGTACAAAATAGATCTAAAAAGAATAAAAAAGTGAGTTTAAAATAGCCCAAAAAAAGGCCCAAAGAATTAAAAGAGGGTCCAAAAGGCCTATTATTTGAAAATCGGTTAGTGGCAACAACAACTGGTAGGATTGTTTAAAATTAAATAACTGGAGACCCCGGTTGCGGTTTGTAGGAAATAACTGCAATCAGTTGTACACTCCTAAGTGCATGGTAGAATAGTCTGACAAGGAGTGGAGTCGCTGGACCCAGGCTTGTGGAGACAGATTTATATGTATCTTTTGTGTAATGTTGTACTTCTATGAGAGAATAGTGTACTTCAACTATTGTTGTATTTGAAGCCTCTGGTTTGCATTGATGATAAACAATTTACGAAGGTATTATTATTTAGCTCAGATCAATGTTTCTTTTCCGCTTCTTTCATCTTGAAAATTGTTAATTTTTGCGGCACTTCAAGTCAATTACCAATTAATTGATTTGGGGATGTTATGAGTGACACTCCAAGTTAAATATCCTTGTTAATTAATTTTGAGGGCGTTACACTCTCAGCGTGTGGGACGAATGGGAGAGAAAAAGAATTTTATTTCTTGTTTGTTTTTGCGTTTAAATAGTAAATTTTGTGTCCATTGTTCGCTAGCGTTTGAACGAGATATGCTTTCGTTCAAACGGAACCACGTTAGACGCATTAAAAATACTAGCGTTTGAATGATATATGCTTTCGTTCAAATGGCACCGCGCTAGACGCATTAAAAACACATCGAGTTAGTGTCACATCACACCACACAAATATTGACATGGGAAGATGTTGTTCCGTTCGAACGGCATGTTACTATGTTTAATCGTGGTCATCCAAGATTCAATCTCGACCGTTCACTTTCCTGTGCTCACCACTAATTGACACATGTCATTCTGCTGCGATCGAACATACTATATGCCATTTGAACGAGATGTTCTTGTTCTTAAAATTTTTTAAGTCTTAAAGCCAAAATTCCAACCTCTAATTGACCGGACACCTTTGGGTCTAACCATGCTCAATTCTAACACGACCGAGACATAACTTTTATCTTTATTTTATTTTACTTTTCATAATATATTATCTTCTTTTAGCCTTTAATTGACCCGAATGTTACAAGTCATCCTTAAACACCTTCTTTTGCACAAGATATCAATCGAGAGAGATTCTCTTCCATTCCATCATTTCCTACAACAACTATTCCCCTTGTGGAGGATAGAATCACTTAAAAAGTTAATTAGTGAGCCCATAATATTACATGTTGAGATATCTCATAACTCAAAAGCTTAAGCTTAAAGGTTTGGACTCAACTATGCTATATAAATCACTCACTCTTCCTACATCTTAGCAATGTAAGACACCAATCTCACAAGTGCAATTACAACAATCTCTTATTCACTTATGAATTTCTACCAAGGGTGTCATGCATACTTTTACCAGAGTCAAACCAAATGCGTAAACAAAGACACTAAATATGACTCTGATACCAATTGTTAAAGACAAAATTATTAGGGAGTCAATGAGTGAGCCCATAACATGGCATGTTGAGACACCATACAACTCAAAAGCTTAAACCTATGAGTTTGAGTCCAACTATACAAAAAAAAAAAAAAAAAAAAGTGAAGTCGTGCTTCCACATAAGCATCGCTTGCTTATTTTTATTTTTTAACACTAACCAAGCATCATACCTTTCTTTTTTTTTTTTTTTTTTTTTCTCTCTTGTTTTCCAATCCGTAAATCATAATCTTGGTACTTTTGTCATGGGTGTTTTGGATAAGGGAGACAAGCTTTACTATTTTGCAAATCTGGTAGAAGAAAAATTTATGAAAAACCAGAAAAAAGAAGAAAAATAGCAATAAGTTTGTTGTGAGGAATCGCTTAATGCATTGTGATTGTCCTGCTAAAATTGGCTCGCAAAAATCATGATATAAATAATCGACTACAACCAGTGACGGACCCGGGGGCCCGAGCAGCCTTCCAAAAACAAAAAAATAGCCTTTTAATTTGTAAAAAAATTATTGAAGGACTTGTTTTTTTCAGTTTAGCTTCTTAAGAAAAAAAAAAAAATGCAATCAGGCTCTTTAAAGGTAAATTCCTAGTTCATTGCAATCGAGCTCTTTATAGTTAATTGTCGACGAGTTTTGTTGTTTAAGGTTGGCAATGTTGGTTGTTTACTACCTCGGTCGTTGACGAGTCCCATAGAGGTTGTGGCAGAGCTGTTCATTCGCAGTCAGGTCCGAACATGCCACCGTAAAGAACTGTCAATTTATTGAGAAGGTGATGAAACCCTCAACAGATTCGAACGAGTTTACCTTTAGGTTCAAACGCCAACTTAAAATCAGCATTAATTGAGAAATCGATTTTAGACTTCCAAGTCCAAGTTTCTCGAGTCTATTTAGGGCCTATCAATGCATGATTTTCTACGACCCTGAGGGCATATTGCAGTGTGCTAAAAGAGTATTCATTATTCCTTATGCCTTAATGAGCAACCTCTCTTAGAGTTATTTTGGTTAAACCATACACACTTCTACATCTCAAAAACCTTCAAGCCATCGGAGTTTTGAGAGAAGAGATCGCATAGAAGATTCACCAGAGTTCTAGAGTTACTGTGATAGAAGACAAATGAGTTGTTTGCTGGGTACATCAGTGACTACTTCAAAAGGTTTTGTAAGTATGAATGGTTTGTAGTTTAGTTTTTTATAGTGAAGCGATTTCTTGAGTTTAGTTGCCTGTAAATAATTTTACTTTTGAAGAGTTATTCAAATAATTTCCACTTCGTAACTAAATTAGTGCGTTGATTGTCTTTATTCCTTTCATAATATTTGGTGATTATTTGTGTAGTGCATGACTTTTAAATTGATCATATTCCACGACTATTTGGTAAACATGTATTCAATCCCCCTTCTAAGTATTGTTAGGAGTCATTGGGCTATTTTTCAGTTGATAACAAAGAAAGACTAAAACAACTAAAACATGTAACAATTGGCTGAACATTGCATTGCGTAGGCACCTCGATTCACATAGGAATAGAAATTGCACTTGGTCGACTCTTTTTTAAATTGAAATATTAATTCTTCCATGCAAGCACCCTTGAATGGACTTCTTTGTCAATTGAAAATAAAATTAAACATACTGAAATGAAAACTGGAATGTAGACATAAACTGTTACGTAAATAATTCTACAACACGTAACAGGATAGATTGTTAAGTTCTAAGGGAATTTAGACTTTTTTTAAATACAAGGTTTGAAATTAATTTCTGCTTACTTCTTTATTTATGATCACCCTTTAAATAGGAAAATTACAACAACACATACGCGGAGTAGAACTCCTTATTGAAGTATAACTCCTATACGACTTGGAAGTAAACTCTTATTAAACAACTACTAAAATGTAGTGTTATACGACATTAACTCTAACATGGATAACTATTGCAATACCGTTTGGATAACAATTGAAGATTACTGTCCTTATTTAATTAAGCTACTACTATTCTAAGATAAGCTAAAAGATAACTTCAAGAGCTTCATGAAATATGTGCTTGTGAGTCATGCCAACGTCCTCTACATGCTGTAGAATTCTACTTTCATAACATAAATATATACTCCACTATGTCACAAACTCTTAATAAGGAGATTGATACCATGTTCAGGTGCTATAGCCAACCTGGATGCCGGGGAGTGCCTGTATTTGGGTGACAAGGAGAATGTGAAGTTGGAGACAATTAGAGCTAAAAGAATTTTGAGCGCTGCCATGGCAAAGTGTTGCCCCAAACACGTACGCGGCCCAACTCCGAAAGGCATGTAGACATAAGGGAGCTTGCACGCACCACTGGTTCCATTGGCAAACCTCTCAGGGTTAAACTCGTTTGCATTGGGTCCCCAAATATCAGGGTCTTGGTGCAAGGTTACCAACAAGGTCCAGACATTGACACCTTTAGGGACCTGAATATCTCCAAAGTTCAAGTCTTGCAATGCCTCCCTAGCCACCATTGGTGCTGGAGGGTAAAGTCGCAGTGATTCATGAATTACCATTGTCAACTGTCATGGGTTAAACGTAAAGCTAAGTAAGTCATTGACAAAAATGCAAGGTGCTGAATTTTTATACATAGCCAATATGATGCCCTTCAGTCTATATATGCCCCTTTTATCAATCTATCACCTTTTTGTTTTTCTCTATTTCCATATATCAATGAGAATAGAAAGAGAACGCTATACACTTACTGTTTTCATCTTGCGAACCATGTCAGCATCAGGCATTTGACCTCCGCAAACTTCGAGCACCTCGGCACGAACTCTGGCTTGCCATTCCGGATTTGAGGCCAACAACATCAAGGTCCACGATGCGGAGACAGTAGTAGTCTCATACGCAGCAGAGTACAAGTTTTTGCAATTGTCAACAATGAAGCTGTCTGTCCCATGTTGGGAAAATTCACTGTTGGTAGCACCTTCAAGGATCTTATGCAACAAATCATTCCCTGATCCTGCTTCCTTTCTTTCCTTCACAACCTTGAGAATCAAAGCACGGACCTCTTTTTCTAGCCTCCATATTTCTCTGTTACTCTTAGTTGGAAGGTACCTGATTAATTGCAACACCACAATCACTTTTTATCTATCTTTTTTTTTTTTTTTTTTTTTTTTTAATGTAACGCAGACATAAGTGCCATTGGATATGATTCCACAACTTGATAAGAAATTTGACTTTCATGTCCACCTACCAATAGCTTCTGGAATCAATTTGAACTAGGAAAATAGAAGAAGAGTATAAATCCGAAAAACCAACCTTGATTCAAGAGTCGGCTACAGATAGGAAAGACTTGCATGAAGGGTCCAAGTTTTTGGTGCTTTACTAACAACTCTGTCAAGTACCGACTAGAGATCAAGATGGTATATTATAAAAAAGAGTAATTCTAGAAACAATATTTTTATCCCACAATGCTGACATAGGGATAAGTCGTTGGTAGTACCACATTAGCATTGTGGGATAGTTGTGGAATAAAAAAGTGGTTTCTCGCATTTCTCTGTAACAAAACACCCAAAGATTAACATAGAAGCGCTATTGGAAGGTGGACAAGAAAGTCAAATTTCTTATCAAGTTGTGGAATTGAGTGCTTGCCTGTCGACATCCAGGTTGTTTTTTTGTTTTATTGGATGAATGAAATTTTTTATAACACAAAGAATACAATATCCCTCCAGCAGAAGTCTGCTAGAACTCAAGCTGATAACAAGCAACTAACAACAACTAACATCCAGCCTAACATCAGAAACAAAGCTATACAGACAAATCTCAATCTTCTGAGATTTAGTGTAATACATCCACCTTTACACAAAGAAGCGATACAACTACAATCCCACAAAACAAACATCTTTACAACTCAGCTATACAGCACATCAGGATAAACCCTGCAACCAGAGCAGCATCATATGAAAGCTGAAGAACCAACACTCCTCCGTTGCTTCACCAAAACTGCAGATCCAGAACAATAGCAGACCCCAATCCCTGTTCCCGGAGCAATAAAAGGATAAAACCATCACTCCTCCACTGCCACATTAATTCTGCAGAATCCAGAACAAAAGCAGACCCCCAAAATCCATACCAACCACACCCAATCAAACAAGTCCAGCCAAAACAAACTGTAAGAATCTCAAAACAGCATCAAACAAGCCATTTTATAAGCCCAACACTCCATATCTGATGATCTGCAGAAGCCAACTATGCCAGACCCTCAAATTGTATACCAAGCAAGCCAAATGTACTCTGTTATAACAGCCACAGAGCATACCATTCTAAGCTGCTCCACCATAAATTTTAAGCACAGATCACAAGCCAACTAAACTAGAATATTTGAACCCCAGTTATTACAAAGGCCCAAATTCTGTTCACTCCCCTTGAATTTCCTCTTCCCCTTCCCCACAATACAAGTTCTGACCTCCCAGCAATTAATCTGCAATTTTTTTTCTTCATAATACAGTCAGTTCCCAAATTTCATGTCATTCCTATACCTCCAAATGTTATAGACAGTAGAACCCCAAGCTAATTTGGAAACAAGAGCTTTAAGGCTCTTATCCCGCCAATCCCTCACCCCTTTACTTAAGACCTCATCCCAAACAGTAGGTATAGAAATTTGGGAACACTTTCGCATCACTTCCCTCCACAGTCTTTTGCTGAAACCACACTCAAAATACACATGGTCTCTACACTCAATGAAGTTTCTGCAAAACAAGCATTTCACTTTCCCATCAACTCCCCACTTCAGCAATCTATCTCCAGTAGAGAGACAATCCTTTACTGCCAGCCACAAGAAAAATGCATGTTTTGGTTAGCCAATGAGAACCACATTGGCCTACTCCATTCAACCTTAGGTTGCTTCATCCTAATAGCTTCCCAAGTATCTTTACTAGAGTATCTATTAGTTTTTGAAGCTAACCACAAAGGAGTGTCCCTTACTGCAATTTTATAAAAGGCAATCTACTTTAAATTGACACCAAAGTTTCAGATCTAGCTGGCTGCCAATTCCATGTCCTCCCACTAATAACACTAGAAAATTTAGTATCATTTTTACTTCTTGCATCATAATTCATAGATGACCCCATACCCATGCTGATCAAATAAGATACCACCCGGATGCCAAAACTCCATCCATTAGTAGATTTTACTACCATCTCCAACCAGGAATTTCAAAAAAATCTTGGCCATAAGCCGGTGCTCAAGTATCTTTTTCCAACTCCAAGCAGACTTTTGTGGGACTTTAAGCAACCAAACACACCTCCCCTTAATCAAATTCAGATTAACCCAAGCCACCCAAAGGGAACCAGATTTTGTGAATAGTGTCCAGATATGCCTTACATTGGCAGCCCTATTCCAATCTTCTAACTTCTTCAAACCCAACCCACCTTCCCTCTTGGGTACACATTAAGTCCCATGCAACTTTTGCTTTTGGGGAACAAAGTTCATTTCCATTCCACAAAAATCTATTAAACTTTTGCTCTATTGATCTAATCACCTTCTTGGGTAATATGAAGATGTTAGACCAATAGACTTGGATACTATAAAGCACCGAAGACAAAAGTTGCAACCTACCAGCCAAAGAAAGATGTTTTGACAACCAAGAGTTGATTCTACTAGACATTTTCTCCAACAAACTCTCACAATCAGAGGATGACACTTTCTTGGAAATTAAAGGGACCCCCAGGTATCTGACTGGAAGTTTACCCTCTTTCATTTTCAAGGAATCTAGCAGCATCTCTTTAATTACTTCTCAATGATACACCAGAACAAAACAAAGTACTTTTAGAGGGATTACCTCTCAAACCCGAAAGATCCGCAAACTCCAGCAATACTTTGTTGATTTTCTCCACTAATTGAAAGGTAGCCTTCGAGAACAACAACACATCATCCGCAAAACGAAGATGGGTCAATTTTGCAGCAGCACATTTTAGATGGTATTGGAATTCCAAGCCCAACGCAACTTCCTCAATAAGTCTTGAAAACTCCTCCACGACAATGACAAACAAATAAGGAGAAATGGGATCCCCTGCCTCAAGCAGTTCCTACCTTCAAAATAACCCACCAGCGTGCCATTCGGAGCAATGGAAAATTTACTAGTTGAAATGCACTCCCTAATCCAACTAATGAATTTAACAGGGAATCCAAAGCTGGAAATGCATTGCAAGAGAAACACCTGATCAACCAAGTCATAGGCCTTCATCAGATCAGCTTTAATTGTGCATCTCGGATTCCCCTCACTCCTATGGTAGTTCTTCACCACTTCTTGCACCAAGAGGACATTTTCAGGAATGTTCCTGTTCGGGATGAGAGCAGTCTAGTTGAGACTTATAATTCCCTCCAGACAAGGAAGCATTATTTTAGGCATAATTTTCGTTATACACTTGTAGAAGACATTGCAATAAGTAATTGGCCGAAAATCCCCCATAGAAGAAGGATTCACCTTCTTGGGAACCAGGGCTAAAATGGTAGAGTTCATGTCCCTTAATAACCTCGTAGTTTCAAGGAAGGATCTAATAGCAGCTATGACATCAACATCCACAACAGACCATGCTGCCTTAAAGAACCCTGCTGAACACCCGTCAGGGCCCGGGGCTTTACTACTTTTCATTGCAAAAATGGTACTCTTCATCTCATCTTCAGTAACTTCTCTTTCCATCTCCCTAGCTTGGACCTCAGAGATTTTATTTAGAAGCAAACTATTCACTCTATCAGCTTTACTCTCCTCAAACAGATGACTTGTGGAACCAAGCAACTTCTTATAATAATCAACTGCCACCATTTTTATTTTCTCCACCTATACAACTTTCCTCCCTTGATCACCCCAGAAGTGGTTTATTGTATTCTTAGAATTCCTAACTTTCACCAATTTATGAAAGTAAGAAGTATTTTGGTCCCCAAGATTGAACCACTTGTTCCTAGACTTTTGCTTTAGAAAAGCCTCTTCAACTTCATCAATAGTAGTTTACTCATTTAGGCATTCTCTTTATCTACTAACACATCTGGCTTGCCCCTGAGAAGATAAGACTTCTTTTTGGGCTTGATCCAACCACTCCTTAGCTTGTAGCACACCCTCTCCTTGATACCCCCAAACACCTCTATATTCTTGGCTTTGAGAAATCTTTTAACAGACTTCAACTTAGCATATAATCTGAACATAGGAACCCCCCTCTACAATAATCTTCCATCCCTCTTCCACCCAATTGAGAAACTCTTCATGTTCGGACCAAAAGCCAAAATATTTAAATGGCTTAGGACCAAAGCTCTTCAATTTTCCTAGAGAAATCACTACCAGAGAGTGATTAGACAACACTCCAACTTGGAATTCGATCTCAGTACTATCTACCATGTCCAGCCACTTCTCATTACCCAACACCCTATCAAGTTTCCTAGCCACAAAAGCCTCATCCCCCCTTCTATTATTCCAGGTGAAAAAGCATCCACTAAAAGGAAGATCAAACACTTCAATCCTATTGAGACACTCCCCAAATTCCTCCTTATAATAGTTCAATTTCATACCATCCCCCTTTACAGAGACATTCCCAACTGCATTGAAGTCACCCGCTAATAACCAAGGAGCCTGACCAATCTGATTATTAACCACCCCCAAGTTCTGCCAAAGCTCTCTTCTACCCACACCTTTATTTGAGCCATAGACAAAAGAATTTACCCATCGATAATCCCCCTGCCGCATACTGATATTGCAACTAACAGCCTGCGCAGAACTATTCAAAACATTAATCTCTACCACCTTCTCATTCCAACATATCCATATTTTTCCAAGATGGTGGTTATTAATAAACCCCCATCCCAGAACAATATACTCTTTTATGCTATCAGACTTCTCTTTTTGCACTTTGGTTTCTAAGAGACATAACAAATCCACCTTATTTCTATTTAGAAACCTTCTTACCTCCTTTTACTTTAAGAGGTCATTGAGGCCTCTTATATTCCAAACTACTATCTTCATGAATCTGATAGAGTAGGAGAGAATCCACAACTTGCCTTATCTCCCTCTTCCCCCATTTTACCTTACCCTTTATCCTGAAGGGCAGCACTCCTCCTCCAGTCATTATCTATGTAGTCTCCAATATACTGAGCAGATTCCTATTCACAGGCAAAATTTCTCCTTCCTCTCTGTCATTGTTATCACCAATTGAAGAGATAGAATTTGACCAGGCTTTCTTCTCTCTTGCACTTGTATACTTCTCTTTTTTATCAACATTAGGCCTTCTAATAGTTTTGTCAAACTCTGCCTTTTTACTCCTTATTTCAACCTTCTTATCTTGCATCATCTCCACATTACCAGAAGCCTTATTAGCCAAATTGCCACCTAATTTCGATCTCCTTAACCTCTTCTCTCCTCACACACAGGCATGCGTAGGATGACCAAATGCCTTACACTTTGCACAGGTATCTAGGGATATTCAACAGCCACTATTATCATCTTTCCACCCCCTACATCCAAATCTATGAATCTAGGATATTTTGACTCCATATTAACCTCCACCAGTACTCTAGCATATCCCAGCCTCATCTGCTCCTCCGTCACAGAATTAGCGAATAGCGGTTTACCTATCCCACTCGCAACATGATTAAGCATACTGGATTCCAAAACACCATAGGCAGATGGATCAATTTGATACATATGAGAATAGAAGAAAGGGAAAGCTTCAGCAATTGCATCCCCGACTACCATTTCCTGAGAATGATTGGTTTTTTTTTTATGAATAAGAGAAAATATATTAAAGGCGCAAAAAGGCGCAACCCTGGTACACAGGGAGTATACAAGGGACCTCCTAAGAAGGGGAAGAGAAATGTACAAGAAAATCATTAAAGCTTAAAACAACAGGAGCTAAATAAGCAAAAGTCCAAAAATACAAAGAATGGAAAAAGGACTTAAGCTCCTCAAACGATCTCTCTTTGTCTTCGAAGGTGCGATCATTTCGCTCTTTCCATAAGCACCACAAGAGACAAGAGGGCACCATCTTCCACACAACTGCACTCCGGGAGCGACCTCCAGTCCACCAACAGGCAAACAAATCAATCACTCTAAGAGGCATAACCCAAGATAAACCAAATCTGCTAAAGATGGTGGTCCAAAGGGCATTGGCAACCTCACAATGAAGAAGAAGATGATCCACAGTTTCTTCATGTCTTTTGCACATACAACATCTGTTAATCACGATGACATGCCTTCTTCTAAGATTGTCCAAAGTGAGGATCTTCCCTAGAGCTGCCGCCCAAGCAAAAAAGGTCACTTTCAAAGGGGCCTTGGTTCTCCAAATACTCTTCCAAGGAAAAGGAGAAACATTATTACACACAAGGGTCCTGTAATAGGATCTAACATCGAATTTTCCTTTGCGAGAGGGGATCCACCAAAGCTTATCTACTCCTGCCCTTCTCCCTCGAATGGAATATAACAGGGAGAAAAAGGAGGCCATAGTATCCAACTCCCAATCATGAGCTACTCGAATAAAACTGACATCCCACTGAAGGGAGCCACTAGAATAGTCCAGATGATCAGCCACGAAAGCATTCTTCTCACGAGCTATGACAAATAAGGCCGGAAAAAGCTACTTTAAGGGGTGACTCTCCACACCACGTATCATCCCAAAAATTTGATCTTAGATCCATCTNTTTCCATAAGCACCACAAGAGACAAGAGGACACCATCTTCCACACAACTGCACTTCGGGAGCGACCTCCAGTCCACCAACAGGCAAACAAATCAATCACTCTAAGAGGCATAACCCAAGATAAACCAAATCTGCTAAAGATGGTGGTCCAAAGGGCATTGGCAACCTCACAATGAAGAAGAAGATGATCCACAGTTTCTTCATGTCTTTTGCACATACAACATCTGTTAAACACGATGACATGCCTTCTTCTAAGATTGTCCAAAGTGAGGATCTTCCCTAGAGCTGCCGCCAAAGCAAAAAAGGCCACTTTCAAAGGGGCCTTGGTTCTCCAAATACTCTTCCAAGGAAAAGGAGAAACATTATTACACACAAGGGTCCTGTAATAGGATCTAACATCGAATTTCCTTTGCGAGAGGGGATCCACCAAAGCTTATCTACTCCTGCCCTTCTCCCTCGAATGGAATATAACAGGGAGAAAAAGGAGGCCATAGTATCCAACTCCCAATCATGAGCTGCTCGAATAAAACTGACATCCCACTGAAGGGAGCCACTAGAATAGTCCAGATGATCAGCCACGAAAGCATTCTTCTCACGAGCTATGACAAATAAGGCCGGAAAAGCTACTTTAAGGGGTGACTCTCCACACCACGTATCATCCCAAAATCTGATCTTAGATCCATCTCCCAGCTCACATCTGGTGTATCTACAGAACAAGCTCCAACCCTTTCTTATATTCTTCCATAATCCCACACTGTGCGGCCCAGAGGGGGCAAGAGAACACCACCCACCCTCCACACTACCAAATTTAGCTTCCACAACGGTTCTCCACCAAGCCNAAAAAAGGAGGCCATAGTATCCAACTCCCAATCATGAGCTACTCGAATAAAACTGACATCCCACTGAAGGGAGCCACTAGAATAGTCCAGATGATCAGCCACGAAAGCATTCTTCTCACGAGCTATGACAAATAAGGCCGGAAAAGCTACTTTAAGGGGTGACTCTCCACACCACGTATCATCCCAAAATTTGATCTTAGATCCATCTCCCAGCTCACATCTGGTGTATCTACAGAACAAGCTCCAACCCTTTCTTATATTCTTCCATAATCCCACACCGTGCGGCCCAGAGGGGGCAAGAGAACACCACCCACCCTCCACACTACCAAATTTAGCTTCCACAACGGTTCTCCACCAAGCCCCTCTCTTATGCTTATAACGCCATAACCACTTTCCTAACAGAGCCCTGTTGAAAGTCCTCAAGCTCCGAATCCCCAATCCTCCCTCAGAAATAGGAGAACAAACCTTGGACCACTTGACCAAGTGCAATTTAAATTCATCACCCAATCCTCCCCATAAAAAGTCACGATAGAGCTTCTCAATACGGTTAGCCACACTAGCTGAGAATGATTGGTTTATTCACAAATGCCACATTTTTGCATCAAGCACGTCATCTCTTGTCTTTTCATTGTTGAACCGAAAGATATAAAGGCCGTTCTCCATGGAGAATACCTCAATCTTCCCATACTGGCTCCACTTCTGATCTACATCCTTCTTCACCAGAAAAAATATGAGCGGTTTGCCCACCAGACTCAGATTCCATCACGAGATACCCTCTTCCACGGCTTCCACAGGCGGTTTCACCACTACCTTACCATTAACCCTTGAAGGCTCAAAGAATTGGAGCCTCCTTGCACTTCTCCTTCTTGAACAAACTCCTCCAATCTTGTACTGCCTTTTTCTGCACACCATCCTTACCAACTTCACAATCCCCCAAATTCTTAGTTTGCTCTACCTCTGTCTCTTCATTTTTCGCACCCCCAGTATCCTGCCCCTCTCCCCCCTACTAAACTACCACTGATTTACCACAATCAAAGAATCAGCCTCACCCCTCTCACTTTCATCACCACCTTCCACACTATCCTCAAATCTACAACCATCCTTCTCCCCCTCCTTCTCAACACCTTCCATAGCTCCGACAACTAAATCAAAGAGGATCTTATCAACCAACTTGAAGCTCTACCCCTTCCTCGTCCTTTCCCAGCACGCCGCGCCATCTTCAAAAAATCTACAGATCGGCTAGACAAAGACTCCGTAGTTAAGAGAAAAGAAACAAAGCATGAATCTTTCAGGAAATTTCTGGACAAATGGCTCAAATCAGGAAAATACCCAATTTTGAAACCCTAATTGGCTCGAAAAGCAAGAACCCTAACCGTGGTTTTTTAACCGCTACAGAGCTCAACGCAAACTTTCCATTATGGTTCCCTTCTCAATAAAGCTCCCATCTGGTTTGCTTCCTATACGTGGAGATAGAGTTCTGGCGCGCGAGAAACTTTGAGTGTATAAACCTGACATGAATTTTACCAAGACTATATGCACAGCCAAATACTCTTTAAAATTAGAGGGACTCCGGAAATATGATTCCACTTTCAAAGATATGATTTTCTAAGCGCAATTCGTGATATTGGAGTTGTCGCTGTCTGCTACAAAGGGTGGACATAAACATGGAAATTAGTGGCAGAATAGGATACCCCTATCTTCTGTTGCTTGTTGAAGAAAAGGTATAAGAGGAAACAGGAAAAGACCAATCACTCTGTTTTTTGCTGAAATTATCATCCTTTGTTGTTTTTTGGTGCTAGGCAGAGATGCAAATAATTCTTGTTTGGTGGCGAAGAAAGAGGAAAGGGAAAACTTTCTTCAAAACCCAACAGAGAACAATGTCAAACGATGACAAAAACCCGAAAATGGAAGAGGGTATGAAAAAAAAAACAGATACAAATAAATGGGTAAGAAATTCATAACCACAGCATTTCAGTCCCAAGATGATTTGCCGCTGCTAAAGAGAACTTATTCAAGTGCGAGGGAAATATGAGGCTGCAGATTCATAATGTTGGTGTTTATCGTGTAATTGCAACAATGGCAGAATATCTGATCCAAAGTAACAATAGAAAGGATCAAACCTTATTCCAGGAATGCCATTTGATAAAACCTTTTCAGCCATGTGCTCTTGAAGTGCTCCAAGCTTTAGAAATATCTCCTCCGCTTTGGAATAGTTGCTCCCAAAACAGGCTCTTGAAATTACATCTCCTGAAAAGCTTCTCAGATATTCATCAATGCGAACGTCTGCAACTCCGCCCTCACTTTCTATCCTCCATGAGTTCACCAGTGTCATCGAGGACTCCACCATTATGTTCATCATGCCCTACAGATTGCACCAGTATTGGAATCACATTCATTTTATTTTTTCAATAAATTACTTGACCCATGTACTTAATTTAAATAATTAGCATTTATTTGAAGATACATATAGTAAGAGGGATTATTGGGGATATATATTACTAGTGCACCCTGCTCAATCAGCCTCTACATGAAAGATTATCAGATAATCACAAGATCTTTTCCACATGAAAACTATACACCCTTATTACCATTAACTAGTAAATCGCACTCAATAAGCAAAATCACACTATGGTGCATTTGGAATTGCGATTTCGTAGATAATAAGTAAAATTTTAAACTAAATCGTAAAAAATAATCATTTGAGAATTGTGTTTTTAAAAAAATTTCGATTTGAAACACAGAAAATCTACATTTTCAAATCTTAGGTAAATGGGTGTTTTTTGAAAAGGCTAAACTGAAATTTTAAAGGCCAAATTACAATTTTACCAAACGCATAACTGCGTTTTCAAATCACACATTTTAAAATTACACTTTTTTGAAATCATATATTCAAACGAACCCCTACTCGGTATCAATGCTACTATATTGGGCCACGACCCTCTCCCATAAAAAGGTACTCACCCCAAGTACATATGAGTCTCTCATACTCTCTTCTCTCCTTTCTCTATTAAGTATTGTTATAGAACATTCACCAACTTAAGCTTCAGAGTGTCCCCATCCTATTAGGAACTGGCGGACTTCTGGTGACCCGCCGCGGATCTCACCGTACAAAAATCTGCTTGAACAATATTTTTTAAGAAAAATATAGTCATGTACGTTCGATTTGAAGCATATATATACCTTAACCTTGTCCATGTATAGTTCAGGAGCAATGATTTTCCTCTGGTGAGCCCATGTTGCTCCATTTGAAGCCTGGATCCCTTTGCCAAACAGAGGACCGCGGTCTTTGGATTGATAGGAAGGCTTTCCAAAGCCTAACGAAGTGCATATGCTTATTTCCTTCACCACCTCAGGATGGGTTATGTGCAGTATTTGTATGTTGCCAAGCGAGAACATAAATATTGAACCTGTCCACATGAGAAAAGCAAAAGTAGTTCAAAAAGTGAAACTAATTTCTAGTATTGCGATTGGTGTTAATTGTTATTACCATATGATTTTCTCCATTCGTCAAAAAATGGGAAGAGTGCGGAAGAGCAATTGTGGGTTATTTCTTGCTCTGCTTTTTGAGCCTTTGAGGCAGAGGAAATCTTCTTCATGTCACCAATATTTCCAAGCAAAAAAGAGGGTGGAGGGCCTCTGATCCCCTGTTTTCGCAGAATTGATCGAAGCCTTTTTGGCTTCAATATTAGAGCATCACACATCTGCAATAACGTGCGAACCAAGGCAAGCAAGGCGATTGTGATGATGATCTTAAAAAGAAGCAATAGCACCTCCATGGCTTTTACTCTCTCTGGATGTCTATGGAAGTCTCTCCATCTTTTACACCTTGTTCGATCTGCCCCCACATGATGTGAACAGAGACTAAAGATCCCATTTTACTGCTACTCCATAGGCAATTATCTTAAGAAAACATCATTTTCTTCCATTTATCAATGGGGATTGTAAAAAAGTGTGAAATAAGATGCTCGTACAAACGGGTGGCACTCATGACCTGAGCAGACCCATCCACTTAAAACATCAATGCGGTCAACCCCATTAATTCTACAGCATTCAAACTACACTATAGCGCCAGTTTGGCAAACGATTTTGGTTTTACTTTTAAAATTTTGATTTTTTTTTAAAAAGTTATTTTTACTTTATATTACATCAATTACTTTTTAATAATATTTTTACTTTTTATATCACATTAAATAATTTTTATTACTATTTAATAAAATACTTATTAAAAAATAAAAAATTTTACTTTTCTATAAAAAAATTTAACATTTTTTCATTTTATATCACATCAAAAATTAACTCCCTCACTAAAATCAGAGTCATTTGCCAAACAGACCCTCTAATTATTTAGAGACATGTATAAAATTATATGAGCATTATTACGACGCTATAATGACATTTCTCTACCGCATTATATTTCTATATGCAAGGCGGCGGTCTACGTAGGGGCGGCAGCCCCTACAAAACTTTTGACAAATTGGCATTTTGATTTGACAATAGGGGCTGTTGCAATATATCAACCACTAGCAAGGAAGGGCAGGGGCAGAGTATTGAATATATTTTTTTTTAATAATTTCACTTATTTTTGAATTTATCACTTATTTTATAATATCTCTTTTAAATTAAAAATTTAATTTATATATTGAAATTTTTTTTTTTCAATTTTTAGGATTTTCCGTTAAATCCTTTAAAATTTCAAAATACTCTATTTTTTTAATAAAAAAATGTAAATTTTTTTTCAATGGTTTAGGCATAAGTATTTTTGCAAATTTTGTTAAATCTTGACCAACACTTAAGTCGTTGCAATTTTTTTTTTCCTAAAATATAAAAGTATTTTTGAAAATTTGAAAAATTTAATGAAAAATCCTAACGATAGGAGAAATTGAAAAAAAAAAAAAAATTTAGTTAAATATGCTAAATTGGAAAATTTTTAAATTTTTGAAAGAAACATTACAAAATAGGTGACAATAAAAATAAGTAAAATTATTCCAAAAAAAAAAAATATATTCAATGCTCTACCCTTACTCCTTCCTTGCTAGCAGATGATATACTGCAACGGATTGAGCTTGTGTACTATAATTTTCACACAGCACACAGCTTTAGATAATTAGAACTCAAAATTTTACAAAAAATTTTGAATACATTTTAATCCTTAATTTATCTACTCTTGTGAGCAAAGCTCCAATCCTACTGCAATAGCCTCTATTGTCAAATCAAAATGCCAATTTGTCAAAAATTTGTCAGACTCAAGTACCTTAAGCTTTTTTTTTTTTTTTTTGGTTTACTACTCAAGTTATTTACTAAAGTAGTCCCCACTTCCTTGAGAAACCTTGACAAGATGGAATTCAACTAGTTTTTACATGCTTCAGTCAATTAACACTAGGATTCAACGAAAAGATATATATATATATATAAGAGGTTAACAGTATTTTAGACACATTTTAATTTAATAAATTAAATTAAAAAAAATGTTACATCTTGATTTAAAAAAACATTTGTTCATGCTATTAAGCGAGGTCTAAATTCTTGATAGGGCGATGCAAAACTAGTACTTTTGCAAAATCTTATCTGGAAGTATAAGCATTAAATTTTGTAATTTGCAACTCAATGTAATTTAGCATATGTAGTTAGGAGAAAATCAAATGTAAAGTACATGGAATTTCAGAAAAAAAAAATGCTTTAACAAAGTTTAACTATTTATGCAATTATTTGACCAATAACTGTACGAAAGTGAATGTTTATATGCAAAAGCTTATTCTTGTCCATCTATACAAATATAATATTATTTTATATTATTAATTATTAGTCCCATAGTAAAAAATAATCTTTTAAGTCCCTCCCCCACAAGAGCCTGATTTTAGCTCCGCGACTATATGGGCATTACAATTGCGCTTTTTTGGTTTTTTTTTTTTTTTCTTAGATATAAAGGGAAAGGGGGAAATTACAATTGCGCTTTTAAACACATTGATAAGCCATATGCATTTCATATGGGCATTACAACAGAATAATTAAACAACTAAAACATGGCCTTTCTTACTGAGTATTGTGTGAAAACTTTTTTTATTCAATTATTTTGTCAAACGATATACTAACTTAAGCATCGAAGTGTTTCCATCTTCCAAACCATTGGTTCATTATGGTATTTATAGTTATATAATCAAAAATACATACATACACAATATAACACAATCTTATCGATTCAAAGTATTATTTTTTTATATACTCTCATCCCTGGGCAATAAAATCCATGTTTGTCTTACGGCTATTTATGAACCTTACTTTATATGAGCCTCACATCTACAACTTGCCAGCTTGTTCATTAGCATATTTCTTACTTAATAAGGCACAATGTGCAATATTCAATTCATATGCATATATTTAGAGCAATTGATGAATAAAACATAAATCTATATACTACTGAAAACCAGTATCATTCATTAGTAAGTATTTCCATATTTACTCTCTTCTGACTGATTTCTCAACTCCTTCTTTGCATAATATATATATATATATACAAACAACATAATACATATATTAGTTCATTTTTAGAATAATACATTGTTTTGGATCACTTGCTCTTTATATTCATTATTATCTATCAATTTATTATTACATGACAACTAATAAGTAAAAGACGATCAACTTACAATTGTCTGAACATCAAGATCAATGATTAAATGTGCAAGCAAGAGGTTACATCGCTTAAAGAAATCGTAATGTAAAGATATATCGTAAGGACTGTAAATATAAAGTCGATCAACTCACAATTATCTAAATATAAAGATCAAATGTTAAACGTGTAAGTAGAAGGCTATAAGGCTTAAACATAAATTCTCATGTAAAGATATATCATAAGGACTGTAAATGTAAAGACAATCAACTCAGAATTGTCTAAACATCAAAATCAATGGTTAAACGTACAAGCAATAGGCTATAACGCTTAAATAGAAATCTTAATGTAAAGATATATCGTAAGGACTATAAATGTAAAGACGATCAACTCATAAAAATCATCTACCAAGGTAGGGATATTTCACAAGTACGAAATGTAAAGACGATATATAAATCTTCTATATCTTATCATTTTTCAATCTTTTAAGCTTATCAGGTCCAAATACAACTTATGAATGGTAAAGAGTTTAATTTAAATGGTAAGAGATATGTGTATCGAATTTTAGAATATTTTCTCAAAAGCTTACATTTACACCATATTTAGAGCAACTCCAGCAGAGTAACTAAAGGGCTCATAATAGCTAAATAACACCATATTTAGAGCAACTCTAGCAGAGTAACTAAAGGGCTTATAATAGCTATATTTAGCTATTATGAGCCTATTTTCGTCTCTAGCAAATTAACTTTGGAAAAGCTAAACTACATTTTTTGCTACAGTGAATAGCACTATAGTACAATGTCCGAATTTTTTTATTATTTCTCTTTCATCTTTTCTTCCCTTCTCTCTCTCTTCCTCTGTCGCTCGCTCATCTTCCCTCTCTCCCTTTGGTAGCAAATTGATTCTCAGCACCAAACGATTCTCAAAACCCCAAAATCATCTGTGATTCTCAGCAGCAAATACCAAGAGTGAAAGACAAATTTACTATAAATTACCTACACCAAAAACCTAGCAAGCCTAGCTGACCAGCACTTAAGTCGGCAAAGCCTTCATGTTGTCGAAAATTCATGAAAACGGCGATAACCTTGCTAAAAAGTTTGGATCATTGGTTAGTTTTACTCCACTCAATGCTTTTTGGTATGTATTTGTGGTGGTGTGGAGGGAAAGAGAGAGGAAGGGAAAGAGAGAGTTGCAGAGGTGTGGCCATGGGGGTTTTGCATTTTGGTTTGGGTTTGTTGTTTGGGAAAGAGAGACAAGAGATTTTTTGTGGGTTGCGATGATTTTTGGTGCTTGATGGGTTGTAGTGATTTTTGTAGCAACATGATGGATGGTTGCTATGATTTTTGGTGCTTGATTTTTTGTGAGTTGTTGGGTGGGTTGGAGACAAGAGAGAAGAGGAAGAAAACAAAGAGAGAAAAAAAAAGGCACCATGGTGAGCGAGAGAGATGAAAAAATAATAATAAAAAAAGAATAAAAAAGAATATTTAATGAAAGAGTAATACTTGTACATTTACTCCATGTCATTCTCAGTGTCTTTTTAGTACACATAGACTAGCTTATTTTTTCATTTCGTAAACAAAAGTTGGGGCCCACTTGCTATTCTCAAAAAATGAAAAAGCTAGTCCATATATACTAAAATGACACTGAGAAGGGTATGTAGTAGATGTACAAGTATTACTCAATAAAAATAGAGAGTAGAATAGATAATCTGTTGGAGTTTATATTAAAAAGTGAGTAGATAAAATAGAAAAAATAGTTATTTGAGTAGCTAAAATAGCTCTCCTTGCTGAAGATGCTCTTAGTGAGTTTTAAACTCAATATGGTAGAAGTGATTTAATCACTTTTTCGAGAATATACAAGAAACAACACCATGCATAGAGCACTTACCACTTTCTAACCTTCTCTCTCTAGAATATGAAAGCTTTTCTCTCTCTAAAAGCTTCTTGGATTTAAAGAATGAAGTGAAAAGAACTAAAGACTTAGTTTCTATTTAAAGATTAATGGATGGCTAAGATCTAAAGTTGAATTATGACATCCAATGGTGGGGAGAAGACCATATGGTCGGCCACTACAAGTGGGGACGGATGCAATGAAGATTTTCAACAAATATCTCAACAATTTGAATTTGTATTGCACTTGAATTTGAGTTCCATTTGCACTTGAGTTATAATTTAAGGGCTTTACTCTTCATGTTACAAAATCTTTCTTAATGAACTCCGATTGACTTGAAATTTGGAGGGTAGATAGAGGACTCCAAGACAAGCACTTTATCTTTTTAGTTTGACTTGTTTCGAGTTTTGTTGACCCAGTTTTGACGGGCTACTTTGTGTTCACACTACTTTAATTCTTAATCATTACTTCTAGGATACTTTAGGATATTTAGGATACTTCATAAACAAATATCCAAATTTCTAGGAGGCTCATGGTTGACAATCCTGGTAAAAATATAAAATTCTTTTGAGTGATCCCATATTGTGTCTAATCATTGTGGTCACCTTAGTTCCACCAAATTTGATTCATACATGAAAAAAATACATTTGCAAAATCAAAATTCTAGGAATCAACTTTCAGTTTGACTAAATCTGAGTCCGTATGACTCAGTTTCCATCAATTAGAAGTTTAAATGTCAAAAAGACTCTTTTGCCCTTTAAAGACGTCAAAACTAGATCTAAAAGTTCCCAAATTTTTTGAAATATTTCTAAAACAATTACAAAAACCAAATAATAATGTTTTCTCAACATTATCATTGAGTTCTATAATTAGTTTAAGAGACCAAAATTTCACAGGTGTTATAGTGTCAGCTTGGTACTGGGCTAGTTGGGGTTGCAGGCACATGGGCCCTACAAGAGTTGATTGGGCTAAGCCTCCATCCCTTGGGCTTCTTGTGTAGGCCGATGGGAATAAAGTTGAAATGGGATTGTGGGCTCCCATTCCAATTGTTTGGTCTTAGAAATTGGCCTTATTTGGTGTTCAAAACCGTTGTTATAAATCTTTTTGTCTCCCAATTGTATGGTGTGAAAAATATCTTGTTTCTAGGGTCTTCGTCCTTTTTGTTAGAAGCATGTCTAAAAGACATTCAGACGTCCCGTGTCTAAGGTGTTAAAAGTGATTCTGTGTGATTTCATCAGAAGCACATCAAAAGGCCATCATGATGATGTAAGCTCAAAAGGCCACTGCCTAATAATGTTATAACCATGTCAAAAGGTCGTCATGATGATGCTGCTTTGAAAGCCTCTGCCTAATAACCTCAAAATCACATTAAAATGTTGTCATGACGATAAAGCTTAGAAAAGCCTCCAGTTGACTTTGTCAGAATGTCTTCATGACGTTGTCTACCAAAACCAACCAAGTCTCAAAAAGTTAGTGACGAAACCTTAGTTCCATCATGACGGTAACAGTACCATCATGACACCGCGAGAATTTTCTGTTGATAAAAATCAGACCTTTCTCTCATTTGGAGACACTTCTTCCCTTAGCACTCAAAAGTGAAGAACATCCATTTACCTTGGTGAGGAACATTTTGTCATCCATTAACCTAGCACTCTTCTAGATGTTTTCCTTCCTTCACCATTGTTGATCCAAGTGAGGTTCCCTATAAAGCTTTGAAGCTTTCTCTCACTTGGGTTTTGCTTTTCTTAAAACTACACTATATACCTTCTTGAACCAAACGGAAGTCTATCGATGGGTTGGTAAGGAAAGCTAGTTAAAGAAGATTGCAATAACACAAAGAATAATAAATGATTTATTAAATAAACACAAATATTTGTCAAATAAAATTAACTTCCATGATTTAAAATATCAAATAAATCACTTTTTTGAAAATTGACCATGGCCGAATGTTCGAGTAATGTAGGCTGAATGTTTGCTCTAGATAGAACACAAAGGTTTGACCTGTACGCCACGAACGTTCGAATAGTATCATGTAGCACCACACACATTGTCCGTGCGTCTGAGCACCATGCAAGCCATGTGTCGAATATTACACCCAAACGTTCAACATAATACACTTAAAGTTCGACTCAAACCCTAATATCATTGGTCAATATTACACCCTAATGTTCGAATAAATCTAAAGAGCACTTTAACCTTTGAAATACTTCAATCATTTTGACACAACTCTACCCCTATAAATAGACCCCCCTACGCCCCTTAACTCCCACCATTCGTTCTAGCATTCCAGCACCTCAAAAATTGAGAGAGAAAGAGAGAGAGATTTTTTTTTGTAAAGTTCATCCCTCGTAAGGTAACTCTTGAACCCCAAATCTTTTTTCTATGTGGCTATCTTACTGATCATGCCATGTATCAAGCATTTCATGGGTTTTAGAATGCTATTTTGAGTTTATAACTTTTCATGCATACAATTTGTTAAACTTTCTAAATGATTATGAATTTATGTATGTTTTTGTGTTTTATCACGTTGATATGCTTTAATGCAATTGTATGAAACTAATAAGAACTTGGGTTAAGTAAGTAATAAGGTTTAGGAATAGTTTTAAGTCATTTATGCATTATGGCAATCATCGAGCGTTTCATTGTTCTTAGCCGAACGATCGACCTTGATACCGAATGTTCAACAGTGGTCAAAAATGCATGATTAGGGTTTTAATGATGGATTAGTGCACGTACCGCATGATTAGGGGTTTTACGTGCTTAGAATAGAACTCTCAATGTATTGTATGAGTATGTTTCACAATAGCGAGATTTCAAGATGTCTGAAGATTTGGATAAGCGTTGAGGTAAGTAACTGATTACGAAACCATGTACATTTAATGTGTGATATGTCAGCGAACTAAGCATGTTTTATTTTATATTATGAGCTTGCCAATTTTATCATGTTTACAATTGCTTCATATGAACAAATGTTTATATATTCATATTTTGCAATAAATGAAAAATATTTGCATCTTATGACATGGTACACCATTTTTTGCAGAATAATGGTCATGAGCTACCATTATGAGTTTGACCTTATGGTCAAATAGAGTTACTTTTATGTTTGGTTTTGGATTTAAATATTGTTTTTGTGATCAGTGCACCATTTACGAATAGGGTCACTGTTACGGCTATGCTAGTAGCATGGGCCACCGAAGGTTCGACTCACTCGGGGTGCTAGTGTAAAATGATATGTTTGTGTAATATTTGAGGCACCAGTGTTGTACCAGATGTTTTCTCGAAGACGCGCAAACCTAAGCAAGAAGGGGTTAAGGGCCAATGTAGACTATACGGAGGTAAACTATGACTATTTCTTATATATGTATAATGCATGATTTTCGTGCATTAAAACCTTCGTGACTTGCTAATGGGACTATGCCATCATTCTTCAAAATAAACCATTCTTTTTAAAAATTTATAATAACGAAGACAACACACATTATGTGTGAAAAGACATGTTTAATGATTAAAAAATCTCCAACTGTTACTCAAGGCTCATTGCATAAACTAGTTTCATAGTAATTTACTTATTAAGTCATGGACTTACACAATTACTTCTTTTACCGATAAAACATGCACCTCGTTGTTTTGCAAAATTAGTAGGTTGCCATGTTGTAGAGTGAGAAATTCTCTAGGATGAAGATGCCAAGCAAATAGTTCGTATTGTCAGGTTTGGTTGTTTAAAGATTGTCTATTAATATTCTAGAAATGTATGTTTGGAAGCTCTGAGTGTATTGTTGATGATAAATGATGCTATAAAGGATTTGCTATTAGTCATTTCATATCAACTATTTTCGCTTTCTGCTATTTAGTATGATAATTAATGATGTGTAGTAAATTCAGTTAATTATTAGTTAATTGTTTGAATTCACTATGGGTAACACTCTGAATTAGTCAAATTAATTGGCTTAACTTAGGGAGCATTATAGTGATTCCAAAGCTGATACTCTATAGACTCTCTTTTAGGAGAGTAAAGATATCCTTGAGTCTTATCCCTTTCGAATTAAGGCTGAGAGATGAATTACGAAGTTAATTACCAGTTAATTAATTTTGTAGGAAGTTACAAAGATAGGCTAGTGGAGAGGTATAGCCGAGGCAAGCAACGCGCTTGTCGTCATGCAGAGTCTTAGCTTTACAAAAGGTTGTAAGTGTCTATGTTTGTATTTTGTATCTTCTTCATAATAATGATTTCTCGGGTTTGACTGCCCCAGAGTGATTTTTACCTTTGCTGTGTTCAAAGGATTTTCCACTTTGTAACCAAAATATTTGTGTTTTGGTTGTGTTGTTTTGTTAATTATTGCAATTGTTTTATTGCATAATTTTTGCTTTTGTGCCTATGTTAATATCCCACTTTTGCGCATTTTCTTTAAGGGCATTATGATTGTGCTAAAAACACATTGTTTAACTATGTACAATCCATATCGGTATTACAAAAAGCGTATCTAATAATTTAACTAACTAAATAACAAATCTAGGTTTTGGAGATTACACCCTAGAAACACCTCTTTTAATTGAATACTTCATACTTCTAGAGCGAGATTCCAATTTTGTAGTACGTTGATATACTAGAACTCGTTCCATAAATTCATGAACCCTTGAAACCGAATGAGAGAGAGGAAATATTTTTTGTTGTGAGGAAGCTAAGTAATTCGAGTCCTATTTCTATGACCTCGTTTGGACGTGACTCATGTTTGAAGCCATGTTGCTATGGCAACTTCATGACATGTGTTTTAGTATTCTCGTCTGAACGTGCATTAGGTCTCTTCCAGACAAAAATCTAGTTAGCACGCACTAACTAATAATCCAATCTTTTAGACCGACATGTGGCAAATCTTGGTCCGTGAAATCTTTGGGTTCGTCCAGACGGAACTCTACATCGATCTAGAAGTGACTTAGCTAAACTTAGTTTCCAAGTTTGTCTTCCATCCAGAAGAAACCTCTTGTCGTCCAAACGTGACTTAGCTAACATGTGCCCTCCATGTGCTCTTTTCATTTGTTCAAATGAGTCCCTCCACTTGTTCGGACAGTATTCTCTTATTTTAACAATTTCTTCTAAGTTTGCGAACTCGACAATAATTTGGTCATAAATTTTTCTACGAGTGTTGGAATCACGCATAATACTCCAATTCGGAAAGCCCTTTTTTGAGCACACGCCATGGTCACTTGGCTAAAATACCCACTAAGTTCGATGAGTGCATTTTCGAGTTCAAAATCCATCAATTTCCATTCTAAAAACCCATTTTTCTCCTACACTCTATCTTACTTCAACCTTAGTGGGTATTTTATGTATTTCTCTACTTCTTTAATATGCACTTTCATTTCTTAGGAGCTACACTCAACTCAAAACTTACTTAATCAGAGAGAGTGAGAGAAAGAAAGGTCTTGGATTGAAAAATAATGCTAAGACTCGATCCTATTCATAGAATTGTTCAAGGTACTATAATGTCAGATATCGGTTTTTGGATTGAAGAATAATGTTGAGACTCGATCCTATATAAAATTGTTTGAGGTGCTATAATGCGGGGTGATGCCCATTCAAATGGCAATCTTATCAACATAAAAAAATCTAAGTCAAGTCGATGGCACATTCGATTGCACTCTGAGTGACACATGGAAAGGTTCTCCGGGTGATACCCTTTTGAATAGCACCGACATACCAGTATTAAATGCACTGTCAAAACAATCTTGTTGGCACGTGACAAGATCTGAGTTATTTATCATCTAATCACAACATGTGATCCCGTGATGCCATGTGGAAGGTTATCTCGTTCGAATGTGGTTGTTTATCAATAAATAACATAACATCCGGAATAAATCTAAACCATCTCAAGTATCTTAAACCAATTGAATACATCTCCAACGTAAATAAAGTTTGCCAAACATGAACTTGAATCTCAATGATAAAGTAGGTGGATCTTAAGCATATAAATCATGTAGATAACATCCAATAACTCTCGTCGAGTTGCTGCATTACTATTCCACATCTCTTGCAGTCAAACTGGGTCTAACTCCTCAAGCATCACCCAAACTATATCCTCCACACGCACATACCTGGCTAATGGATCCATTGTCTAAAGGTTGCTGACTATCTCTGAAACACCGAAGTATCCCATAAGTGGAAAGGAAACAAAGATCAAGTATAAGTCCACCACTTAGTGAGATTAAAACACATGGAAACAGTCATATATAAAAATGTGTAAACTCATAAGTTTTATAAGAGATTTTTACTTGATAAGATCATTTCATTGTGTAAGACAGTTATGACATTTGAAAGGTATGCAATGAACTACTATATATAATATACATGAATAACTTGAACATTTCATCATAGCTCAACTCCATATGGTCTACTCGGGTCTTTACCCCTCCTCGCTCGGGTTTGCATGTTCTTATAAAAACATCTGGTACAATACCAGTGCCTTAGATATTACACAACATACCGTCTAATACTAGTAGTTCGACCTCGAGTGGGCCACACTATTAGCACAGTCGTTGTAGTAGCCACCATATAAACATGGCTGCACTGGCTACATCTAGTCTATTGGATCTAAAAGACAATCATAAAATACTCATGGACCATAGGGCTTTGCCCGTATAAACTCATTTTATTTTTTTCAATCTTTTACATGTATCCATGAGAAAATACTAACACGAATATCATTCATCTCATATTCTCAGTTATTACCTATGCATAAAATCAGAGTAAAACATGTTCATAAAAAGAGTTCACGCAATAAAAGTCATGTATGTTTTGTTGATCATATCAGAATAAAGAATGTTGTAACCATGCAATACATAACAGCTTTCATGCAAGAATCACTCACCTGAATCGTGGGGTAACTCATCAACAAAGACTCCACACTCCTCAAGATAGTCCTCTACAACAATTCTAATGTTAGACAACTGTCCTAGACAAAAGACATTGACCTAGGACTCAAGAACTGACAAAATAGGGTTCTGGACAGGGGTAGGATCGAACTTGGGATAGATGGGATCGATCCTGGATTGGTTAGGATCGATCCTCCCTGCTGATGATCTATCCCAAGATCGATCCTAGAATAGATAGGATTGATCTTGGATTGGTCAAGATAAATCCTCCCTGCTGAGGATCGATCCTTGCTTTTGTGGTAGAAACGTTTCCCGATGCATCAAGAATGCTCCCGTCCTCTAAAACAACCCATTCTAACCCTAGAACAACTCTTACAGCCTTTGAAACTTCTCTAGGGTCAAGTTTTATAAATCCTACGGTCAAAACTCGAAAAAAAAAACAGAAAAAAAAACAAAAATCAAATCGGACAAATGACTCCAAAACAATTCTAGGATAATAAAACAATCATAACTTAACAATAGACATGAACTATGACATTAAAACACGACAAAACTCTACTAACCTAATAAATAAACAATAATAAATCACATTACAATGATGATTGGTGCAACTAATCATCATACTCACCTTGCAGGGCTTAGAACCTCCCAAAACTAGCAAAGAACGAAGAAAATAAGACTCAGACGGCACAATGGCATTTCGATAGCATTTCCACACCTTGGAATTTTTGCAACTAGGTTAAGAGAACGTTTAGGATGAATATATAGATATTACAACCGCACTAGGGATTCACAAAACCTAAAATCGTATTCTGACGCGATAGGATCGCTCTTGATACTATTAGGGTTAATCCTGGTGCTGACACGTCAGGAGGATCGATCCTCATATAGCCAGGATCGATCCTCTTGCTAAGAGGATCGATCCTCCAGGTCTGAAAATAACCTAGAAGTCCAACCTAACTCCAAAATCCTCCTGAACTTGCCCTGACTCGACTCCAACTAACCCTAAGCTCCAAAATACTCCAAATCTTAACTAGTGTTAGGATCGGGGTATTACAAGGCTACATTAATAAATCATCTTTAAGAAAAAAAAATGTCATGAAATCATTAAAAATCATTACATTAATAAATATGGTAACTTTCGAAAGAACCAACCATTAGCTGGTGGGCTTATAGCTCACAACCTCTCAATAAGGAGATTGACACCATTTTAAAGCTCTATAACCAACTTCAATGCCGTGGAATGCCTATATTTTGGTGACAAAGAGAATGAGAAGTTGGAGGCAATCAGAGCTAAAAGAATTTTGAGCTCTGCCATGACAAAGTTTTGCCCCAAACACGTACGCAGACCAACTCCAAAAGGCATGTACACATGAGGGAGCTTGCATGCACCACTAGCTCCATTCGCAAATCTCTCGGGGTTAAACGCATTGGCATCGAGTCCCCAAATACCAGGGTCTTGGTGCAAGGTTACCATCAAGCTCTAGACATTGATACCTTTAGGAATGTGGATATCTCCGAATTTCAAGTCTTTGAATGCCTCCCTAGACACCACTGGCACTATAGGGTAAAGTCCCAATGATTCATGAATTACCATTGTCAACTGTCATTGGTTAAGGGTATGTAAGTCATTGACAAAAATATGATATAGGCCATAAAGCTTCTGGGATCCTAGGTTATAATAAATTGGATGCAACACTAACATAAATTAGATTCTAGTAGAACCAATTATGTGTCGTAGGATAGAAGAAGAACAACTGAAAATGAAGATAAATTTCATGTTGAACAGAGTCTCACAAATCAACAATAGAGTTTGCCAGTCTCACCATCGGTGGTGAGACTGGCAAGTGGTGAGACTGGCAAACTCTATTG
>FXXK01000696.1:0-95189 GCA_900184695.1 Betula pendula
TGATTCCACTTTTTAGAGATAGGTTATGCATAGGCCAGTTAGTACTGCAATGTATTTTTGAAAACGACTAATCTCAAATGAATTCAAAAGATGGTTTTGATGGTGATCCTCGCTTTTGACAATTTGAAAGTTTCTTGACAGTATTATTATTATTATTATTATTATGAGTAGTGCTAGGCGTCCGTCTGAAATGATTCCACTTTTTAGAGATAGGTTATGCATAGGCCAGTTAGTACTGCAATGTATTTTTGGAAACGACTAATCTCAAATAAATTCAAAAGATGGTTTTGATGGTGATCCTTGCTTTTGACAATTTGAAAGTTTCTCGAGAGATTTATTATTATTATTATTATGAGTAATGCTAGGCGTCCGTCAAGACAGTATTATTATTATTATTATTATTATTATTATTATTATTATTATTATTATTATTATTATTAGTGCTAGGCGTCCATTTGAAATGATTCCATTTTTTAGAGATAGGTTATGCTAGCCAGTTAGTACTACAATGTATTTTTGAAAACGACTAATCTCAAAATGAATTCAAAACATGGTTTTAATGGTGATCCTCCCTTTTGACAATTTGAAAGTTTCTTGACAATATTATTATTATTATTATTATTATGAGTAGTGCTAGGCTTCCGTCTGAATGATTCCACTTTTTAGATATAGGTCATGCATAGGTCAGTTAGTACTGCAATGTATTTTTGAAACGACTAATCTCAAATAAATTCAAAAGATGGTTTTAATGGTGATCCTTGCTTTTGACAATTGAAAGTTTTCGAGAGTGTTATTATTATTATTATGAGTAATGCTAGGCGTCCGTCAAGACATTATTATTATTATTGTTATTATTATTATTATTATGAGTAGTGTAGGGCGTCCGTCTGAAATGATTCCACTTTTTAGAGATAAGTTATGCATAAGCCGATTAGTACTGCAATGTATTTTTGGAAATGACTAATCTAAAATGAATTCAAAAGATGGTTTTTACGATGATCCTTGCTTTTGACAATTTGAAAGTTTCTCGACAGTGTTATTATTATTATTATGAGTAATACTAGGTGTCCGTCTAACTCTACTCTATTATTATTATTATTATTATTATTATTATTATTATATGTTTTTCCAAACCAATTTGACACAATTTTAAAGAGAATTTGGGGTTTTCCATCAAGTTGTGTGAAAAGGACATTGACCTCCATGTTTCCCGGGGGACACTTTTGATACATTCATGAACTCAAACTATTATCTCAGAATGAGAAAAGATTTTCCTTCTCTTTTGTTTTTCTTTTTAAAATAAAAAGTTTATAAACAACCCAAAACACAAAATACTTAAAACTATTTTAATTTTTATGTCACATCAAAACACTTTTTCAAACAAAAAATACCCACTACACAGCATTAACAAGCGGATTTCTTGTTATGTGCTATCTGTCTGCAAAACATTTCTACTGGCAATTATGCCCTTTTGTTGTAAATCCACAATTTTTCGTCTCCACACAAAAATCCGTATAGACAACAATCACAATGTTTAGGAAACATCAAGGAATTCAAGTATATGATATCATCAGATACACAATAAGCAGCATAAATTTGCCAAAAACAGAAACAAATAATGAACTACAGATCAAATATCTTACATGTGTAGCAATACATCGTATGAACTATGAACCAATACACCCTACATATTTTTGAGTTTCCCTCAAATAGGAATTATTTTTCAGTCGGGGAAGACGAAATAATCATGCAGACCACAATGAGCCACAACAGTTGTTTGAGACTAGCACTCGGAAAAATCAACCAACCTCTTCTGATAAATTACTTAGAAACAGATCCACAACTAGATGGCAAAATCATTCTCAACCTCGTGAGATAATCTCTTCATAACTTTTTATCTAGCATTCCAAAGTAATTTCCGATTCATTGCCGGTGGGGCTAATCCAGGGATATCCCGGATATCCTTGTTGTTGGGGTTCACAAGCTGAAATATAGAAGTATAGAATTCATCAAAAAACAATAATAATAATAACAAAATCAACAGGCATGAGAAATTCAAAATGCAAAGTGTTATGTAGCCAGTTGTTTCATAAGTTAATGGCTTTCCAACTGTCAGAAGAGACTGCAAAAAAAAATAAAAATGTAAGGTTCATTTTGATAAAACTTTTTAGAGTTTTTTTTCTGCTTTTTTGGTTGAAAAAGTGTTATAATGTAACATAAATGTGAAAATAGTTAAGTGTTCTGTGTTTGGAATTGTTTGTTAATTCTTTGCTTTTTTGCTAAAAAGCAAAAAAAATCCCCAGAAAGTATCGTCATACAAGGCCATAATTTTTTTGGTCATTAAAGAAACAATTTCATTATGCAATATGTTAGGACAAGTTGAAATGAATAAGATAGAAGCAGTTCACGGTTCTTTTCCCCCAAGAATATAAACTGATCTTAAAGGCCATACAAATGAAACAGATATCTTCTGGACAAAAAAGTTAAAAAAGCAGTCTTTCCTCGAACTCAAACTTGAATGCAACTTAATTTTAAAGAGGAATTGTAAATTTAACTTTTCCTGTATGTGTAACAAAAGTAACATCTTGGGCTAACCAAACAACATCTTCGATAATAAACAATCACAGTATAATGACCAATCAAGTCTAGAAAGTCAACCAGCCTGAGGTCAGCTAATAAAAAGTCCAATTGACCACAAAGAAAAAGGATGGGCAGGAAAAAAATCATGATACTATTCACATATATATAAAGTATTCATAAAGCTACGTCTAAATATTAAAGGAACATCAAAGGATTCAACTCCAATTGTTAATCAACTGGATGAGAGAATTAATTTTGAAGTAACAACGGGAGAAAAATTAAAGGTAACCAAATATATTACCTTAACAATAATGACGGCTATGACTCCAACGACAATTAGGAAGAGTAATGCCATAATACACCTGTCAGTTGCAACCTAAAAAAATAATTGAGGTAAGTAATGCATGCAAGTCACAACTGATACTCAATATATGACAAGAATAGAGAGAAGATACTTTCAGAGATTGACCTGCCTACCAAGTTCCTTCACAAGTTGAGAAGCCTTCTTGATTGAGAAATGTATAGAGTCCAGCTCATTGACAATCCTACCCATTTGTTCAGTCTAAACATAAAAGTAATAGATATCTTTAGTTACAATGGCGTTGGACTTTTTTGAAAGACGAAAAGAAACAAGGTGAGAAATTGTGTGGTGTGTGTGTGAGTGAGAGAAGGAAAGTTAAATTCAATATGACATAATAAAGAGCCACGACATCCAATTTTTCAAAATTGACAAATTACACACCTGAGCCTTTAGTGCTGCTGCAGTCTCTGTTCCAACATTGACAGTGTCATGAACAACCTGTTGCAAACAGTGAGATGCATTAATTTTCTTTCGCAATAATTTCAAACTTCAAAAACAGTAGAAGGTAATTTTATGTTTTCATCACTTTTTTTACTTTTGTTTTTTTTTTTTTTTGGGGGGGGGGAGATCGGGGGATGGTTGAATTTGAAGCCAATGCATTAGTTAAGATTTTGTAATTTGTAGAGGTCTTCATCAGGCAGGAGGTAAGCAGCATGAGTATGTTCTAGAACAACATCAGTAACCTTCGAAGAGTAAATAGACAAGCATAAGAGGAAATCATGATCAGGCTTCAAGATAGCATATGGAACTTATCCCTGTCCACCTCACAAAATGGAGAAACTTATTGCACAACAAAACAATGTTGAGATATAATCCAACCTTTTTTGACCTCTCAATGGCTTGATCAGTCTCATCCATCATCCGGTTTCCATTATCTAATAGCTGTTGATTTGTCATGGCTGGAAAACATAGCCTGTGTCTCAGCATCAATTATATTTCATATTGAGAAATATTTAACACATTAAAGTAACATTTGATGTACATACAAAGGTATGAAATACATAAAACACAGGGCATGATTCTGAACCAACTTAAAAGTATGCATTGGCTACTCCTGACTTACATAACTCCAATTAAGAGTTATAGTTGTACAGCAATCCAAAATTTCTGAACCATCAAAACTAGCCTATAATTATGTGCGGATCTTATGGGATTTTTATTTTTTTTTTCAATTGTGTGATTTACTCGGATTTTCAGGAATTTTTTTGAAGTACTTTTTCTGATTTTGAAAGCAAAATACTGCAAAATTTTTTTTTTTTTGATAAGTAGAATACTGCAAAAATTTATATGATTGTTGTACAGAAAATGAACAGAAACTCTTTCAAAACACTAAAGACATAATGAAGCATTGAACTTATGTAAGTTAAATGTTGAGTGAAAGATTTTGTTTTATTTGTATTCATAATAAAAATATATTTGGCTCTGTATTTTTTTCCGAATGTTCATAATTATATGGGTTTTATTAGTATTAAAATATAATAAGTATCACACCAATAATATTAGAAATTCCTGCTAATTTTCTATTAATACTTTGATAATCAAAATCCAGGTTTTCTTCTTACTATTTTTTTGTTCTTTATACTTCTTTTTATTTTAAACTACTCCTATGGGAACAAAGATTTTAATTTGTTTTAATTTATATGGATTAAATTAAAATTAAGAGTATTATGTTTAAATTCATTTTAATGTTTTATGAGTGTAAGATCACACACAATTCAGAGAGAGAGAGAGAGAGGTACAATTCATTTGAATGTTTTATGGGTAAAACATATAAATTAAAACATAAGATATTTCACCCATAAAGAGATCATTTCTCTTTTTGCTTGAGAAGATCCTTCAAACCCTAAAGAGAGAGAGGGGTTCAAATTAAAGAGAAGAGAAGTCAATCTAAGAGTGCCAACTTGTACGTTTTGTTAGCCAACCCATACTTTGAGGCATTAATAATATGCCTTAAATGCTTTATTAAAATGACACTTATTCATCAAAAAACAAATTCGCTAAAATTTATGAATTGAACATAAAAATCACATGATATCATGTTATATCTTGAAAGTATTCTTGTCAAAATTTATGCAACTAATACATTCATGCATGTGACAATCATTTTGTAGAAAACTTTCAAAGAGAGAAGAAACTTACATGCGTATGAAACTCTCTTTGACAAATCTAAGGGTTAGAATGTGATATGAACCCTTGATGATGAGTATATGCATAAGAACATAAATGTTTTAGAATTAAATCATGCAATACCTAAATAGCCGATTATGGGTAGTTAATGTAGTATGTTTTTAAATTTTAAATTTTGTCTCCCCATAGTTTTGGAGAGTAGTAAATTGTGAGACCATAATTAGAATCATCTTTATTTTGAGTTTCTAGAATTATCCTACATTAAATCTCGTCACTTAATGAAACATATATAAGGAAAATTTTTGAAATAAAATCTTGGAGAACACTACATGGCCGGTGGCTATGCAGTGATTGGGTTTTTGGAGCAACTTTTCCGTTTATAAAATGCTAAAAAAAAAAATCCTTATTTTGGTCCTATCAAGATTCAAACCCATGACCTTTTCATTAAAGCACAATAAAATTATTAAAATGACACTTGTCAGTAATTTAAATGGACACTTGTTCATCCAAAAAATAATAATAATTAGGACACTTGTCGCAATTCTAGCCAACTCTCTTGAGGGATTGGGCTATTATATATATATATATATATATGATATGATTCCAAGTTCTAAAAAAGTTCACTGTTTTGTTAGCCAACCCATACATTGAGCCGTTAAGGCATTAATAATATGCCTTAAACACTAAACGTATTAACACTTGTTAAAATGACACTTATTCATCAACAAAAAAATGCGCTAAAATTTATGAAAAGAACATAAAAATCTCATGATATCATGTTATATCTTGAACGTATTCTTGTTAAAATTTATGCAACTAATAACATTCATGCATGTGACAATCATTTTGTAGAAAACTTTCAAAGAGAGAAAGAAACATACACGTGGTATGAAATTCTCTTTGACAAATCTAAGGGTTAGGATGTGATATGAACCCTTGATGATAAGAACAATTTTTTTTTAGAATTAATGCATGCAATGACCTAATAGGATGATTATGGGAAGTTAATGTATGTTTTTAAATTTTGTCTCCCTATAGTTTTCAAGAGTAGTAAATTGTGAGACCATAACAATCATCTTTATTTTGAGTTTCTAGAATTATCCTACAGTAAATCTCATCACTTAATGAAATCCATATGAGGAAAATTTTGAAATAAAATCTTGGAGAACACTACATGGCCGGTGGCTATGCAGTGATTCCTAGGGTTTTTGGTGCAACTTTTCCGTTCACAAAATGATTAAAAAAAAAGTCCTTATTTTGGTCCCATGAAGATTCAAACCCATGACCTTTCATTAAAGCGCAATAAAATTATTAAAATGACACATATCAGTAATTCAGATGGACACTTGTTCATCCAAAAATAATAATTAGAAGGACACTTGTCACAATTCTAGCCAAGTCTCTTGAGGCATTCAGCTATTATATATATATATGAAGTGGCGTGTAACATATAATATTACTGTGACACTGATTTCACCATGCCAATGAGCCAGTGACATTCTCTTTTTGCCATTTTTTTTATAAGTGACATTTTCATATTGCCATTACCATTTCTACTTTTCATATGTATGCATACATGTATAGACATATTTCTCAGAAACAGAAGACCTAAACTATAAAACTATCAATATATCATCTGGATAGATTAAAGCCAAAAAAATTCCACCACAAATGCACAACTAAGCAGAAATCTGTTTAGCAGGTATCCTTCAATCTACATGTCTTGCAGACAAAAAGGCATGAGCAGCAGAGAGTCATCCCCACAACTAACTCTTATTTTAGCATAAAAGACCACCAAAAGTAGTAGATACATCAATGAAAATCAGCATGCTGGTGAAAAGGACGTATACTTACATGAAGCTACCATGACATTTTCTTCCCCATATCCTTCGGTGCCACCATCAAAGAGATCAATTCGCTTGTTTTCAAGATTGGTTGCATATCTGTATCAACAACAAAATGAAAATTAAGTCCTAAGAAAAGAACTAAACATGTACAATTAGTCATTTAAGAAGCAACATTGACCTGCAAACAATCAGTATCTTGACTCAATGCGTTGACACGTTATATATTTCTTGATGGTTTTACAAAATTACATTTGTAGTAAAAAAAAATTTAAGAAAAAAATTCTGTTGGTTTGTTTTATGCATTAAAATTGATTTGCAATAAGGCTAATATGGAAAGTAAAAACTTTGATGCTTTAACTTGTTATGGAAAACACAAAAAAAGGAAAAAAAGTGTGACACTCAATTTGGGACAGAGGAGGCAAGAAAAAGCATAGAAAACCTAATAGAAGAAAAGAACATTGCAACAAATACAGTATATGACACATCAGATTTTAGATACGTGGAATTACTTTTGCCGTTTTAAGAACTGAATAATGGCAAATTTTGACTGATGTTAACTTACTGCTTTTTAAGAGCAACATATGAATTCAACTCTTTGATCTGCATAAAGTATGAACATCATTCAGTACACATGGACATAACAAAAATTTTGAAAAGTTACAAACCCAAAGGCTATAAATAGAGATTAAGATAACAACCCACCATTGACTGTTTTTTCTCATTCAGCATCTTGTTAGTGCCTGGATCATTTCTACTTTCCACATCCTTGACTTCTCTGTCAAACTCTTTAATAAGCCTGAAAAGACAAGCCAAATCCTTTTTATAGGTAAATACAACTCACACATCCTCGTAGATTTCAACCCTTGACCCATCCTCCAACTTATTTATGGGAGGAGAAGACGCCATTTGATCCAAAGACCATTGGCAAAAGGAAAATGAAAACACAAACAGAGAGCAGAAGCACTATATAAGACATTTATCTCAGATGGACAGCTTTTTTTAATTGCAACTTTCAAGCATCAATTAGTAAAGTAGGTCCTGGCTTTTGGCAAGAAACTAAACATCCAATGTTAAATGCAAATTACCGTGATCTCTAGATCTTAACAGAGCATAAGTCCTTAAGAATATTATTCACTGATATTTTGCAGGATGTTCATAGCATAGGAACTTGAACTCGACATTTCAAATCTCAAGAATAAAACCTCTTTGAACCTTCAATTTTTTTTGAAAAAAATCCAGCAAATTTATTTTTGTGATATGCTCATAATGTCATGGTGAGAACCAGGTATAAAGATGACAACTAAACAAACAAAAGAAGAGGTTCTAACAGAAGAATCTAATTTTAATTGTGTTTTTCTCTCTATTTTTTCGTAAGTTATTGAATTGGCCAGTCGCTTTGGAGAAAATTTTAACCGTGGTAACCTGATGAAAAGGAAAGTTGTCCTGGTATACTGCATGTTTAAGCATATTGGGGAGACAGTTGACCACTTGTCAATTTATTGCTCGATTGCTAGAAAGTTATGGTCATTTGTTTTTTCAATTTTTGGGTACAATGGATAACGCCTCAGTAAAGGGGTTGAGGTGTACTTCAGTTGGAAAGGTCTTTTTGGAAGGCATAGAAGCAGTGTTATTTGGAAAACGGCTTCCCATTTACCTTATATGGACAATATGGAGAGAGAGGAGTAACAGCACATGTCCATTGAATTATTTATTCTTGAGCTAAAGTCCATGTTTTTGCGGTCATTGTATGAGTGGTCTAATGGTTTTAGTAGTGTCCATGTCTTCCTTTGCAGACTTTGTTGATCATTTGAATTTTAGCTCGTAATTCTTTTAGAGGGATTCCTTGTATACTGCTTATATGTATTGATTTCCTCTTTTTCTAATAAATTTTCTACTGCTTATCCCAAAAAAAAAACAAGAGAGTAATTTGAATTGAACATGGAAACCCCAAACAAATGAATAATAGTCAACATTCCATTGATTGCGCTGGAAGTATGAGCACTAGTACTTTTCATTTAGATGGTCCATTTTTTGGCATCAGATATTGAGAAAGATACCCTCACCTACATTTGAGCCACCCCAAAAGCTAGGATGGGTTGTAGATCCAGAATAAATTGCTATGCTACACTACAAAATGTCGATGACCAAAATCAATGTCTCACTGCAAGTAGCACTGAATCTATAGTTGATACAAATAGCCCAAGTATTGTCAAGCCTAATTAAAATCGAAATTATATACCGCAAAAACTTAAACTCTTAATGAATATGATACTGCTTTATTGAGTTTAAATATTCTTCCAGAACTAATTAACCAAGCAGCAGGCTACATATGTAAGAATGACCCCTTAGAGTATCACCCTAGGTGTCCATATTGGATAATTATCACCATGTCAGCATCCGCCCCTCTGTGCTTTGTTTCAATATACATTACTTATCAAAAAAATAAAAAGAGCTAATATGCACCACTTTCTTGGTGATTCCATACAGTAAATCCAAGGCACAAAGTACATGGCTCCTTGAGTTCCAAACTTCCAATTCTCACAAAGCAAAATAGATCTATGGACTTGAATCTTATTATTGCAACTTTGCAAAAATTGGTTGACTGGCAGAGGGAGTTGCTCACTGGATGTCAGAGAATGTAAAAAGGAACTATGCCTCTAAATCGGCTTTCTCTACCTCCTGAAGAACCAAGTGCTCTCCTTGAAACTAACTTTCCACCCTGTGCACTGGTTAGGATGGTTTATTTAGTCTCCCAACCAAAAAAAGCTCTGTATCAGTTGACACATACCCCATTCAATCACCAATTTCTCTTCTGTAAAATATGATAAATAAACTCTCACAGTTTCAATGATCCAAAAACGTTACTTCATTTTATCGTTGCTCACAAAAATCTTCAGAGCCCAAGACCCCTCAAACATCATTAGCATGAAGTTAATTGCAATACTTTCTTCCGGCCACAAAACACAGTACACTAAACACAGTACTTCGTTAAACAAACTGCATCGCAGATTCTTAATAGAGCTTTTAAATGCTGCTAATAAATAGTATAAACAAACCCCACAAATAAGAATTACACTGAGACAGAAAAGAAAGGGTCAATTGTCAAATACCTCTTACACTCGCGCATCTTTTCCGTGAGCTCTTCCAACTGCCTACTCTGCCTATTCGAGTCCTTAATCTTCTCCAACTTCTGAAATCCATTTCTGTGGCATCACATTATACCACACAATCAGATATGACCACACATATTGTGTCCAACACTTCACAAAATGATATAGATGAGCAAGAAACAATCAATAAACAAGCTAAGCTAAATTTTCATCCATAACTAAAGCAATATTAGCTCTAAAATCTTATAACTTTAAGCACCAGAAGGTAGAGCAAAACTTTGAATACAGTTCTTGTGACTGAAATGCTGGATCATACACATCAGATAAAGCAAAACTCTCAATGCTCTAACAATCTAATTGCAAAAATGTAGCAAATTAAATAAAGAAGATCGCAATCCCTTACGATAACGCTCGGAAGATATCGGAGATCTGTCCGTCGATCTCCGCTAGCTCCTCGCTGATCGCAGATAAAGGATCCATCTTGCAAATTCTAAAAACCTTCAAAAACCACTGCTTTTTTCACACAAAACACCTAATCAAACTAATTTGTTACACACGAAATGGCAATCAAAACCACAAAATTCAAGCACCAAAGCCATCGCGTCCTGCGAATTCAACCGAGATCAAACACAACGCAGCTTCTGAAGCCATCGAATCCACATTCAATGTAGAATCAAACAAAACCGAAGCAATGCTAGCTTTCAGCTGAAACCTAATCGGAATAGAAGAAAACGGCTTCAAATTCCGGTTGAAACGGAATTTTGATCCGGTATTTTTTGGATTTCGGATCGGATCCGAAGTTGTCGCCGATGAAATCGAAGGCTTATAGTATTCTTCAGATCTGGAAAATTTTCTAAAAACTATTCAAAACAATGTCTTGTCCTCGTGATTTACAGTAAATTTTTCGTTTTATTTTCTTTTTTTATTTCTGTTTAATTTTATATTTTTTTTGGTTTTAAATCAGAGGAGGGGGTTTGGCTCCCAAGGGCGAGATGTTTAAAAAACGACCGGCAACTTTGGACGTTTAAACCGCTAATTAAGATCTGGGACGACATGGGCCCCACGAACATGGGGAGCCGTTTGTTTTCAATGAAGTCATTGCGTGTGCCCGCGGTGGTTTGTCTTATTACGTGGTTGGGGGTCGCGCGTTTTCGTCTGTTGGATTGGTGTAAGATACAAGAGGGGACACGGAGATATGGACGGTTGTGGTGCAAGTTGACGCTTTGAGTGATTGTAGAGGATCTCAGCTCTCGTTCGGGTGTAGGAACTTTAGACGTGCATACAACTTCGAGGGTCAGAAGATTAAGAGAGGGTTAAAGAATATACCTTGTTATTAAAAAAATTATGTAATTTTAAAGTTTTTTGTGAAATTTATACTTCAACTACTTATAATTAAAAAAATTATTTAATTTTAACTGTTATATTCATTATGACTCTAATTATAAGTTTGTTATCAACTAATATATTATATGTAGATCTAGCACCTCTTTTTAGAATGTCCCCTCTTTCGATTTTTTTGGCATAACTCTATGTGGCCTTTGAACACTATGGTCTATGGCTTTTGTGGGACTGCCTTTCTCATCTTGAATCAAAGCTATCTTAAGGCCGAATTTTGTCCTAGGCATTCCAGTAACCAAGGTTCAGAATTTTCATATATTAGCTCTTGTCTTAATGGATACTGTTTGGCAGACTCAAAATAAGCTGGTTTTTTAAGCTGTAATTTCGGTTCCTCATCTTTTGTTAAAGAGGATTAAAACTTCAACTTCTCATCATTTAGAAGTTTATTAGAAACTCTGAATTTTCTGTTTGGCTGCCCCCTCTCCTTGGCACTATTAAAGTGAATTTTGATATTGCAATTCGTCATTCATTTGCAGTGGCAACAGCTACCCTCAAAGACCATTTGGGTAATTTTTTGACTATTCATACTTTGAAGCTCCATTTGGTTGATGCTAACAAAGGCAAGGCTCTTGCAGCTCTCTTGACTGTTATGATTGCTTTATCCTTTTACTGTTCTTTCATTATTCTCGAAGGCGACTCGCTTATTTCGATTCTGGCTATCAATGAGTCCCTGCTTCTTTCTTATTAGAACACTAATGCTATTTTTGCTGATATTAGTTTACCTTTATTTTATTTTTCTTTCTAAAAAGTTTTAAAGGTTTCAAGATGTGCTATGTTTATGTGCACTTAGTTGTTAGATTGACCACTTCAAACATAATATTTGGATGCATTTTCACTACATATTCTTTCTTGTCTTCTATTGGATAATAACATTGATTGGATAAAAATATTCAAATAAAATAAAATATCCAAAACATTTGAAAAGGGTGAAAAAAAAATTGGGAGGATTAAGCTTGTGAGCTGGGAATGGAACTAAAGGGGGGCTAGGGGCTATGGCCTTCTTGATTTGATTTTTTGAATTTTTTTGACTTTTTTTATCAAATATATATATAAGCTTAAAATTATATTTATCTCATATATAAAATTATGTTTGACCTTTTATTTATACTCTATCAAATAAAAAATTCATGATTTTGTCCCTGCTCCTTCAGTAAAAGTAGCATTGTTTTGTTTTCTTCTCGCATAGGATGATAGGGTAACTTGATAAAACATATTCCATAGTGGTTTGAACTTCCACCCTANGGTGTAAAATAATAACGACTTATTTCTTAAACAAATGGTTGTGAAAATAAATTTTACCATTATGGTAAAAATGTATGTCCTTTTGTCATGTCTTAGTACATTCATAATAATTAATATGACAAAATCAATTATTAGACCCGTTCATGTTAAAAAAATAGTAATGTTATATATTACATTTTTTCTAAAATAATTAATTTACAATACTAATGTGACAATTTTAATAAACTTTTTAATTTTATATTTTTATTATTTTTTTAACTATGATTGATCAAAGACATTTTGTTTTGTTAGATCGAGCATTTGATTATCTTATTTGAAAACCTATTTAGTGTCTAGTAAAAAAAATCAAAGCATTTTATGACATTCAAAATTGCATCATGTAAAGACATGTTCTAAGAGTTGTTCACATGAATAGATCGGCATTGTTGAGCTCCAACAATCTTTCCTTCAACGTGACACTCCCACGACTCAAACTCATGACTTTGATTTTGATACTATTTGTTGGATCGAGCTTTTAACAATTTTATCTGAAAATTAATTGATGTCTAGTAAAGAAAGTTAAAGCTTTTTATGACATTTGAAATTATATCCCATAAGACATGTTCTAAAAACTGTACACTTATATAAAGCAACATTATTACACCCAACACATTATCATTTAGGTCACAAAATCAACGACATTAGAGAGAGGTTAAGTAAGATTGTAGCTGATGACAATTAATTGAATCTCATACCACAATATGAAGATTGGCATGTCATGCACGGAAAGAGGGACATGACCCACTAATTTGTTCCACTTTCAGATGTCATCGGTCGGAATGATGATAAATAAATTATAATAAGTCTTTTGAGGCAATATGTTGCTAACATAAATGCCAATGTAATTCTATTGTTGAAATAGGAGGGGGGAAGACCGTAATTGGTAAGTTGGTATATGATGATGAACGTGGAGCTCATCATTTCAAATTGAGAGTTTGGGTTTGTGGGTCTGAAGATTTTGACATTAATAGATTAATAAGAGAAACCCTGAAAGAATTGGGTCTTAAAATTGATGACAAATATCAATTTACATAGGATATTTTAACTAACTAGTTAGTACGTTAATATTATAAACAAGTATATATATGAACAAACTAACGAGTTGAGTTGAGCGTATATAGATATGTTTCGTTTAATAATCGTACACAAAAAATATATGAACCAACTAACAAGTCGAGTGAAGATTATACATGTGTGTCTCGTTTAATAATCAATTATAATATTGTGTTAACGAATAGTTCATATATTAAATGCAAAGAGTAACCGAGTTCAAGCTGAATTTATACTTGTCGATTTCAAACTTGTTTATGTGTGGACTAGTTCACTTACGGCCCTCACAGAGTTTTTATTTGCTTCTGCCAATGCATCACGACATGCAATTACCCAAATTGCCATGTAGTTGAAGATAATGATCCTCTAAAATTTAAATAAAATTGATAAAATTTAATTAATGTAAATTAAATAGTAATATTGTTTTAAAAAAATTAAAATAATAATTTTACCCTTTAATTTAAACTAATTAAATCTTATCAACTTCATTTTGAAATTGAAAGATATTTTCCGGTGGTCGTATGCCACCGAGCTGAGTTGGGATTACTTGTGCAACCGGATTTGAATGAGTGGTCATGTTCCCTGTCAATAGGCTAATGAAAACTCACCCGTCTCTGAACATTGGCGTAAAAAAGTTGTCTCCGATTTGATTTGATTTTTTTTTTGTTTTTGTTTTTTTTTTTTTTTTTTTGTTTTTGTTTTTGTTTTTTTTTTGTTTTGGAGGAAAGGTTATCGGGGTCACCATTAGTAAGAGAATTGTATCATTTATTGTGAATCGTCCCTTTTGATGCAAAAAAAAAAAATCAGAACAAATCTTCATGCAGGAGGGCATTAAAATGTTTACCACTTCTGGCCTTTAATTGGTTGACCAGCACTTGAGCTTATGGTAAACAACTGAAGTAACTTCTTGTCAGAAAAGTCATCATCATACATTCATACTTCAATACTATATTGATTGATGAAGATAATGGCAATCCGCAAAAGCACGAAATGTATTAACTGTATACTCAAATCTTTCTTGTCTTACATACAAAAAAAAAAAAAACTTTCTTGTCTTCATATGCTATTGACGAAACTTTAGTTTGGAGTTTTTAAATAGTGAAAAAACAAGTTTACATATTTCTTAATGCGGGGTATCAATACTAATTATATTGTTACACATTTTATTTATGATAAAAAATAAAAAATATTTTAAAATTAAAAAAGATTTTTATTATTAGAATGGACTGTAAGCCTATAATGAGAATTTAATATATCATCTAAACATACCAAAATACAATAAATATAGATCTTATAAGTATTTTTAAACAGAATAAATATTTATTTTGTCGATAAAATTAATTTTTTTGATAAGATGTATTTTATATTTTTAATTAATATATAAACTTCTTATTGAATATTATAAAAATAATTTTTTATTTATATCATGACCGAAGGTATTTTCAAATTAAATCAAAAAATACCACAAAAAAAAGAAAAGAATTTAATTAGTGTAAATTGGAAGTATAATTATTAAAAAAATTAAAATAATAATTTTATCTTTAATTTATAATTTATACCGACAAAAATAGAAATATCAATTTCCATAAGGACAGAGTTTTCCTTCAAACTAGGTTGGAGGAACTTCCTCCAACCTTATCTATAAAAGTGCCATGTGTCCTTTGCATGTGAGAAGCACATGCATTTTTTAATTTTAAGGACAAAGTTGGAATAAGCACATGTATTTTTTATAAATTTTTTACAACTTTGTCCTTACAATAAAAAATACATGTGAGAAGCAAAGAGACACATGTCACTTTTATAGATGAGGTTGGAGAAAGTTCCCCATCCTAATTTTGAGGAAAACTCTAATCCTTTCCATAACTACTAAGTAGTCCAGCCGCCTTGAATGGAAAAAAAAAAAAAAAGTAGTCCAGCCGCCTCTCAATCAAACGAAGGAGTGGCTCCAAAAGTAGAAAGACTGTCCTGTCCACATGGCGTTGATTTGATTCTCTAGTCAACAAGTTCCCTCCTCACTCTGAACCAGGAAAACCTACTACAGTGGACTGTACAAACACTTGTTTTTTTTTTTTTTTTGTTTTTTTTTTGTGAATTACAAACACTTGTTTTTACCAACAACAAAGAAGACGAAGACCAAAAAGGGCCAAAAAAAAAAAAACGAAAAAGAAAGGAAAAAAAAAGAAGAGAAAAAGTCCACGTGGGGACATATGCACGGATGCACCCTCTCCAATGCCCAACATTCTCACACCAATCTAAAATCCGACGATCCCAATTCCACCACACACAAAACACCAACTCTGCCTCGCTTTCTCACATCGAATGTTTTCCTTCCTATGTTTCCAGTTGCAGAGCCAGAGACAAAACAGGCCAAAAGGGCAGTATCGGCAATTCGAATCGAACAGTAATTATTTATATTATATTATATATATATTTTTTCTTTAGGCTTCCAGTTGTCAGTTTCGAAGTCCTAAGAGTTCTGTAGAAAAGACCAAAAGTCACTCCTTTTTTTTTTCTTCCTTTCTGATTGCATGCACTCTTCGCGCCTTTTTCTCTTCTCTTGTTCTCTCTTTTGCCGTGTGACTGTGTCTGCTTCTCTCTGCAACCCAGCCTTTGATCATTGAAGGTGAGTCTCTCCATGATCAGATTAAGACGCACTCTTTACGTTTTCTCTGTATGTACGTGTTGTATGTTGTAGTTTATGTGTTTGTGATTTCGTCGTGCTGATTTTTTGTTTTTTATTTTTATTTTTTTGGTCTCTTAATGTAGAAAGATTGAGTCTTTTTGAGGACCAATGATTGACTATAGCTTGCCCGTAGCGAGGAGAACAAGGCAAGGGCAAGCCCTAATTTTCAAGCAGTATAATGAAAAGAAGAAGGGGAAGGAGAAGAAGGAGAATAATGGGGTTGAGTCGGCGAGTTCTAGCAGACTCAGTAGGGCTAATTGTAAAATAGAGACTGAGAGTGAGACTGTTGCGGTGTCTGATAGTAGTGTGGAAGAGATTGATGTGAATGATTGGGGTGAAGAAGGCAGTGACGTGGGCGAGGAGAGTATGGGATTGAAGAATAACGAAAATTCTAATATGGGTTTGGAGGGAATGGACCATGTGGATGATATTGTGGTGGATGATAGCGAGGATGATGAGGTGGTTTTTTTGGGTGAAGGGGACATGAATTGTTCAGGTCTGAAATCAGGAGCGGAGAGAGATGAGGGTGTTGTTTGTATTGACCTTGATGATGAGGATGTTTTGAGTGGGGAAGATGTGAGCGACCCCAGTGGTCTGAATTCTGATGGAAGGAGGGGTAGGGATGAAATGGTTCCATCCTTGACAAGAAAGGGTGAGAGTAGTTGCTTGAATTTTGATGATAGGAAGAGTAGTGGTGTGGTGGGCAGGACTCTGAAAAGGAATGAGGTTGAGGATGGTGGCGATGATGCTGCGGTGTGGGACGAATCATATGGTTCAGAAAAGAATAAGGATGAGCATGGTGATGACAATGTTGTTTTGGATGGGTTAAGAAGGAATGAGGATGATGATGGTGGTGGCAATGATGTTTCGGTTGATTCAGTTGGGTCGGAGACATCGTTGGAATCATCCTCCAGTGAAGAAGCAAGTGATGATGAGGACTACAAAGTGGAGAAATTGGAACGCTATGGCGATTTTCAGCAATTGAGTTCAGACAGCAGGGTTGAAGAGGAGGAGAAGAGGAAGATGCTGAGGAGAGAGAGATTATGAAGAGAGGAAGTCATAAGAGGGGAAGGCCAAATGGAGTTGATGTGGGGTTGAAGAGGAGGAAATATGGATTGAATATCTTGTTTGATTCAGAGAATGAGGATGAGGATGAGGATGGTGGCGCTGATGCTGTGGCGTGGGACGAATCATATGGTTAAGAAGGAATAAGGATGAGCATGGTGACGACAATGTTGTTTTGGATGGGTTAAGAAGGAATGAGAATGAGGATGGTGACTGTGGGTGGCAATGATGTTTCGGTTGATTCAGTTGGGTCGGAGACATCATTTGAGTCATCCTCCAGTGAAGAGGGCAGTGATGATGAGGATGACGAAGTGGAGGAATTGGAAAGCTGGGGGAATCATCCTCCAGTGAAGAGGCAAGTGATGATGAGGACTACAAAGTGGAGAAATTGGAACGCTGTGGCGATTTTCAGCAATTGAGTTCAGACAGCAGGGTTGAAGAGGAGGAGAAAGAGGAAGATGCTGAGGAGAGAGAGATTATGAAGAGAGGAAGTCATAAGAGGGGAAGGCCAAATGGAGTTGATGTGGGGTTGAAGAGGAGGAAATATGGGTTGGATATCTTGCGTGATTCAGAGAATGAGGAAGACAACATTAATGATGACAAAGACTGTTCTGTTAACACCAGTCATGAGCTTTATTGCGTGGCACGGAGAACCCGTTCTCATTTTACTGCAAAATTGGGAAAGAAAAAGAAAAAGAAAAAAATGGAGGTTGGAACTTTCAGTCATCCATTATGCATTGATGAGGAGGAAGAGGAGTCTTCATCCGGGCATGATGACAGTGATGATAGTGGGGATGATATTGTTGGCAGTGAGAAATTTGGGTCTAATTATGAGAATGAAGACAATTTTAGTGATGAAGAGACTTATCATGGTGGTAAGAAAACTGTGTCCTGCAGTGGGAACTTAAAGACTAACAAAGGTTATGATGATGAATGTGTGCGGAAAGTACATGAGAGGGATGAAGGGAAGTTGAGGATGGCCACCAAGGGAAAGAGCATCAACTTGGTGAAAAATTGTAATGATTTGGAGATTCTTGTAGATTCCATTTTGAAGAAGGGAGAAGTTCCACTGGAAGAGTTGGAATCTTCTAAAGATGATGCTTGCAAAGATGAAAATTATTCAGCAGTTGCCAAGATGCCTCTACCTTTGAAGTTCACTTTTGGTGTTGGGGAGTCAAATCCATCAAAGAAATCAGAAGACCAGAAAGAAATGGATGAACTTTGGGCTGACTTTGAGTTGGCTCAAAGTGGTAAGAAAACTGTGTCCTGCAGTGGGAAATTTAATACTAACAAAGGTTATGATGAGGAATGTGTGCAGAAAGTACATCAGAGGGATGAAGAGAAGTTGAGGATGGCCGACAAGGGAAAGAGCATGGACTTGGTGAAAAATTGTAATGCTTTGAAGTTTCTTGTAGATTCCATTTTGAAGAAGGGAGAAGTTCCACTGGAAGAGTTGGAATCTTCTAAAGATGATGCTTGCAAAGATGAAAATTATTCAGCAGATGCCAAGATGCCTCTACCTTTGAAGTTCACTTTTGGTGTTGGGGAGTCAAATCCATCAAAGAAATCGGAAGACCAGAAAGAAATGGATGAACTTTGGGCTGACTTTGAGTTGGCTCTCATGTGTAGTGAAATTGGTTCAGTCAATTCTGCTAAGGTATGCTGGTATTGTGAAGAATCTGACCTAGAAATAATGATTTTTTTTTTTAAAATAATTTATTTGTTCTATATATTGCTTTAAACCTGCTCATGAGGGGACATGGTAATGTATGTTTCTTGTATGTTCAGCGTAACAGTTTTATTTGATGAAATTTCCAAATTCATTAAATAAAAATTGTATCTGTTATCAACTCTATAAGAACAAAACTTGCATGTCAAATTCCAATAACAAAATGCATTATGCTCTTGATGGGCAATTGTTTGAAATTTGTTACTGCTAGTCCATGGACACAACTTTCAACAGTTGGTCGAATACTGTATTTGGCTTGTAGAAATATTCTAGACATGTGTGTCACATAGTAGTTAGCCAGTTTCCAATTTATTCGTCATATTTGAAAAATACTTGAATTAATTGCTTTAAATAATAAGTTTGAAGCAATACATTTATAGCATTTAAAAAGGCCTTTCCATGTGATAGTTGCCAATTGAGAAAAAGGAAATGCATTTAAATTCATGGATTGACAAATTGCATCCATTAATTACTTCTATTCTATGGAGCATAGACTTGCCTATATTTTTGCCTAGTGTCTGTTAAAATATTTGTTTGTATATTGAATACTTGAACTTGTCGGACAATGGTGCTTAATTGACTCAACTCTTTAATTTATAAACACGTTGTTTTTAGATATGAGCTGTATATATGTTTAACAACCTTTTATTCAGGTACTCTAACATGCATGTGTATATTTGTCTGTGCTATGTCCTGTGGAATCCTTCTCAGGATTGATCTATGAGTCTTCTAACGCATTCATGAGATTCTCAGTGATAAGTGCTCTGCATTTGTTCATATCATTTCATAAGGAGGATAGTGACATCAGCTTGTTAGACAGCATACAAACATGTTAACAATCATGTTACATGAATTATACATCAAATTACATCACAATCACACATAAATCTTCAAATAGTTGGCCAAAAGGATTTTGTCAAACATTTTTTCTTGATTCAATTTGGTGCAGTGATTGATTTAGTTTATGAAACTGAGCCCATGGCAGGTATTATGTTTTGAATACCTACATTTACAAGTTCACACAGACACAAAATTGGGCAGTTATAATGGTATCTTATGTGTTGATGATAATGTATATAAATGTGTATGTATACATAAACTACTATAAACCTTCCTAATTTTTATTTTTTTATTTTTAGGTTGTTAATTGGATGTGTTCTGTATATTTTAAACACAACTGCCACTTGCGCCTCTGTGTTTTATTCGAAGCTATTCTGGTTTGCTATTTAAAACTCTGAATTACATTAGTATGGAACTCATGCTCTTGAGCTTATGTGTTAACCATGTATTTTGCCATTATGATATTTTGTATTATGATTTCATGTACGCTTCCTATTTATTGTATTCTTGTTCATCATTGTTGGCTAAAATAGTTGAAAGAATGTGCTTATCAGTCAGTAGTATGTTATTTTGTTAACATGATTTGGAAACAAATTAGCACCATGGTAATGAAATTTGTTGGTTTAATAAATTCACAAAAAGCCTTAAATAATTTGTGTTTGGAAAACTGGGTCAAAACATGAGCATTTCTTGGTACACTTATTTTCTAACCCTCTTCCCCTAGCCTAACTTGTACACATCATAACCATTTTTATAGGCTCTTCATTTTTCTATTCTAGTTGACTACTCTTCTTTTGTTTCCTTTGTTGCCCATCTGTGCTCATTTACCATCTTCTATGTGTCTATATGCGTATGATGAAACTTGAGTTGTTTGATGTTGATCAACAGGTTGACGATGAAGATGCCCTTCCTTCAGAGAATTGTGTTGATAGAGCTACCCTTTGTCATTTAGGGAATCATGAGCTTATTCTTGATGAACAAGTTGGACTGAGATGTGCATTTTGCTCCTATGTCAAAATGGAGATCAAGTATATTCTGCCATCTTTTGTAAGTCAAGCAATTTTTTTCTTATTCATGTTTATATGAAATGATTAATCAAGATTGTTTGTCAGTCTCTCTAATAATCTCTCTCTTTCTCTCTCATCCACGAAATATATCTATATAATTATCTTTGAAGGTTTAATGTTTAATGATGGTGGAATAACCAAATTCAAATTAATGTAAGATACTACTTCTTTCGCACACATGGTCATGACACATTGCTAGCTCTTTAGATACTTTTGTTGCTTTGAGAGCACATAATATATATTGGCTACTAACTTGATAATAGGATTCCTTTTCTCTATGGAAAGGATTATATTGGATTAAAGATACAATGTATATATATATACATATATACACACACACATGTTAATTGGATGATCTACTTGTTTTCTTTTATATAATCTGTGCTTATCAACTTGATAATAGAGGAGTTTTGCTTCAAATATATGTTATTCTTTTCTTTGAATGTGCTTTTGCATATTGTAGAGTACATATCATTGTGGAAAATCAAGCTGGAGAGACCCAGGTGATGAAATGAACCACTCCATCTTTGATGACCCAAGGTCTCAAGATTCTGGTTGTGATTCCCATTCTGTTTGTGATCTGCAAGCTCATGCTGAAGCTACTGTGTGGGACATCATTCCTGGCATAAAAAGTAGTATGTATCCTCATCAACGTGATGGTTTTGAATTTCTTTGGAAGAATATGGCTGGAGGAATTTATCTTGATAAGTTAAAAAACCAAACGACAACTTCTTGTGGGAGTGGGTGCATTATATCTCATGCTCCTGGGACGGGGAAGACTCGTCTAACAATTGTTTTTCTCCAGACATATATGAAATTGCATCCAACATGCAGGCCAGTCATTGTAGCTCCTGTTAGCATGCTCCTTACCTGGGAAGAGGAGTTTCGAAAGTGGAAGTTTGACATCCCTTTTCATAATTTAAACCAATCGAAGTTGTCTGGCAATGAAAGTCTCACAAAAAATATGGAAGACTACATCTCATTGAAGCAAGGTGGACACTTGGACCAAATTGTTATCCGTTCATTGAAGGTGCATTCCTGGAAAATGAATAGTAGCATTTTGGGAATTAGTTACAAACTGTTTGGACAACTTACTGGTACTGCTCTGTTCAGGAAAGAGCTTCTTGAGGTTCCTGGCCTTGTTGTCCTTGATGAAGGGCACATTCCTCGCAATTTCGAAAGTCGTATCTTGAAGGCTTTGTCAAATATCAAAACTGACAAGCGGATTATCCTTTCAGGAACTCCTTTTCAAAATAATTTTGAGGAGCTATATAACACACTCTGCCTGGCAAGGCCAAAGTTCACGAGCATAAAAGGCAAATGGGAGTCTCTTACAAGTCCCATTACCAAAGGCACTAAAGAGAGACTGAAATGTGAGAATTTGAAGAAGGTTAGAAATATGATTGACCCATTTGTGCATGTACACAAAGGTTCAATACTACAAGAAAAACTTCCTGGGTTGAGGGACTCTCTGATCATATTACAGCCAACCCAACTGCAGAAGAGCCTCTTTGATGAACTTGGTCAACATATTACAAGATACCATTTTAAATCCGATTATTTAAAGTCTTTGATCTCTGTCCATCCTACACTGCTGCTTAAGTGTGGGGAAGAGGGGTTTTTTTCTGAGAAGGATAAGTTAAAAGAATTGAGTCATGAGGCTGGAGTCAAAACAAATTTTTTAGTGGAACTCATCCGGCTTAGCAAGGCTTTAAACGAAAAGGTTTTGGTTTTTAGTCAATATCTTGAACCATTGACCTTTGTAATGGACCAGCTTAAACTTCATTTCAATTGGAGCGAGGGGAACGAGGTATTGTATATGCATGGAAAGCTAGAAGCAAAGCAGCGCCAATCCTCGATTAATATTTTCAATGATCCAACTAGTGAAGCAAGGGTATTACTTGCGTCCATAAGGGCTTGTTCTGAAGGCATAAATTTGGTTGGGGCTTCTAGGGTTGTTTTACTAGATGTGGTATGGAATCCTTCAGTGGAAAGGCAAGCAATATCCCGCGCACATCGGCTTGGGCAAGAAAAAGTTGTGTACATCTATCATCTTATTGCGTCCAAGACAAATGAAGAGGAGAAATATTGTCGACAAGTTGAGAAGGACTTGTTGTCTGAGTTGGTATTCTCTTCTTCGGGCGGGAGTGGTGATCAGCATAAAATCTCCCCCTTAGTCTCTGATGATAAAATTTTGGAAGAGATGGTTCGACATGAGAAACTGAAGCATATATTTGAAAAGATCCAAGAAAAAGACTCTAAATTGATTGAGACTTTTACCATCTAGTACTCGAGGTTGAAATTATTTTGTGTTTGGTTCGAGAAGTTTGATGGCATCAAAAAGCTTGTATCAGTAAATTTTTGAAAAAAGTAAATGGTTTGTTTCAACTGAATTTCATAATGATAAGTTATTCAAAAGCTTGGTAAATATTAAGGTTCCATCTGTGCTCTTATGTGCCAACATTTACTCTTCTTGCTCTATAGAATCAATTTTCTTCAATTTAGAAATTTCTTGAGATAGATCTGATGTAATTCATCGTGCTGGTTGCGATTTCAAATGATGTTAGCTGAAGTAAATTATATGTGTATATGTGTATTTATATTATAGATAAGTATTCAGTAGTCATCAGACTAGACTGTACAAAGCTTGTGGCCATAAACATGCAGTTTGGTATTGAACTAGATTGTGATTCTGGTTTATGTTTACACTACATACACAATTCTAACTTTTGGGGTGTGATTCTGGAGCACTTTTGCACTCTGGTTAATGGACTTTGTAGGCAAAGAAGAATGAGAGTAAGGCGAAGTCGAAAATGCAAAAATATGCACTGGATGATTAAAACCACCAAGTAGAGTTTTTGAAGAAAGGAAAAAAGAGAACTTCTTTCTTGAAAATTTTCAATTATTTTGTTCATCTCTTGTATTGCCAAGCTTTTCAGGCATATCATACATTTGAGCATTTTTCATTTGCCATGGTTAGAGCTCAGTTTCCCCATAGTGAGATGAGGATCAATTTCTTTATCTTTTACATTTTGGGCTTTAGTGTTTCCTCTTTATTTTTTGCTTCAAGTCAGATGAAGTTCTGTAGTTAAGGGTGCTCACCTTAACTATGACTACTAATTTATAAATTTATTACCATTTTTGTCACTTGACCTAAATTTTTTGATTCTCTTTAATCCTCTAACTAAAGTAACTTCAACAATCGTACCTAATTCCTATTAACTACTCTTGCTGATACATTATTTTCTAGGGTACAGGCCAACATGGATTATGTTGCTTTATTTTGTTCCTTGTCATGATATCAAGATTCACGAATTGAACCTTTTTTCTGTATGGTAAAACTTTGTTCACCACACTAGAAATCACTTTATTATTTTCTGAATAAGAACCTTAGATCACATAGACACTGGCACTTGACCTCTAAATATTTTCATGCCACTCAAACAAAGTGAGCTACAAACTGCTTATTCAATGGCTGCATTTGTTAACATTTTTGTTTTTTGCCTTTTTATTTTTTATTTTTAAGAACAAAAACATTAACAAACGAGTAGACCTAGAAGTCAAACCTTGGTTTAGGGTCCGACGTCCTCACAATGAGGGGGTACAGACATATGAAATAATAAAAAATAAAATAAAATCTATATGTACCCCTGGACCCCCTCATTGTGAGGGGGTCGGACTCTAGCATGACTCTTAACAAACAACCTAAACACAAAATACTAATTAAATTAAAACACTAACATTTTTGTTTTTTGCCCTTTTATTTATTTATTTATTTTTTTTCGTTTTTGTTGGGTCATGAAGGAGGTTTTGAATTCAGTTTCATTGATACAAGTGATGCAAGTCAGCTTCACCTCTGTTTTGGGGATTATTGCCCAAAACAATAGTTCCATTTATTCTAGCTTGGGGCAGCCGTTGCTGTGTAAGTAGTCCGTTTAAGGAATATTGCCTTTTCAAACCGTTTAATTAGTCCATTTATTTGACTCATTTTCAATAGCTTTTGATTTTTTTTTTGCACTGATTTCTAAATTTTTAGGGCTCATGTTTAGGTTATCCACCCTTTACTTGTATTTTTTATATTTTTTTGTAAGTACCTTTACATGTATTTTCGTTAGTTGTAATCTTTTCTTTCCCCTTCCCCTTAGATTAATTAGGAAAAAAAAGAAGGTCAGGTTCATGATTGGGCCATGCTTTGAAATGGGGTTTAATTAATTAGATAAAAAAAAGGGGTTAGGTTCATGTTTGGGTAGGCTTGTACAAGCAATTACGGTTAGTGAGAGTAATGCGATGGGCAACATTTGTATCCGTTTTTTATCAGTATTTTATAAGTAATGCAACGGACAACATGATAACATGCATGCACGCTGGTTCTCCTTTTATTTCATTCCTTCCCATTTTTTCCCACCCGATTCCTCTCTCTCTCTCTCTCTCTCCACAGACTCACTGCTTGCGCCCACTACAGCCGTTGAATGTACCGGCGAAGGCGACGGCAACGCCCACCCACCACTGCCATGACGATGCTGCCTCTCCCCCGCTTTGTCTCTCTCTCTGCATACCTTCAGGTTCTGGCCACTACTGCTGGCGATGGCGACGCCCTCCCTCCACGGCAACGACGCCATTTCCCACCCCCCCCCCCCCTCAGAACGCCTAAAAGGTATTTTTGTATTGAATTTTAAATCCATATGTTTTTCACCAAGATTCTTAGGGGAAAATTTGCTATACCTTTGCTATATCATATCTTCCTTTAGTTCTGATTGAGGCTTGGATTTAAGTCCATGTATTGCTTTGATGGTTTTTGATTTTGTAGTTCCCCAAGATTTTGAGGTGTTAGTCTAATTCTATGCTTGGTTGATGCTAAGTTGATAAGAAAATATGGGGAGCAAGAGTATACTATGCTTAGTTGATAAGAAAAAAAAGAGGCTCTTTCTCTTTCTGTCTCCCTGGTTTAGAGAGAGATGCCTAGTATAAGAAAAAGGTGTAGATTGTATTGCTCTTCTGCTGTTTGAACCATAAAAGATGAAGACTTGGTGATGATGGTCCCCAATGTTGCGTCCAGGTATATATATTTTTTCATTTGTGAATTACATTGCTTTGTTAGGCTGTAATGTTGGGGAAACCCACATGACCTTTTTCGTCCTTTTAAGAATTTTAAAAGAGTAGCTCTGTTTCTAAGATTTAGCAGCCCAACAATATCTCATGGTCCTTATCCATGTTGGCTGTTTGTAATGATGTGAATTATTAGATTTCTTCCTATGATTTTGAGAAATATGGGAACCCCAGATTATGTAGAGCTGATCCTCAGCAAACCAGGCCAAAAATAACTCTACTTTAATTAGAAAAGATGTTAGATTGATATTATTTTCTGAGAAAGTGAACTTATTCTCTGTGAACAGTTTAAATTTGATGTAACAGAAAATCTGTGTCTCATGAATCACAATAACATAACATTTTAGATGTGGCTTAGTTTTCTGACGTCTTGTGTAAATCACTTTACTAGTATCTTATGGTTAAGTTTTACATTTTTTATTGGGTTATTTGTATCCAAATAACCATTATCTATTGAATCAGAATCTAAAGGTTTATTCTATTTAACTCTCACAATTTGAATATGCTTGGTTGGTCAACTTAGTTAAGACTTAAAAAGAATAGTTTGTGTAATTAGTGCATTAGCAGGGACCGTCCAAGAGCTTGGAGGGCTTCAAACCTACGTCACTGGCCCTCCACACTCTAAGCTCACCATCCTTCTCATTTCCGATATTTTTGGTACCCATCTTTCTTCTTTCTTTTAATTTCTAATTTCTCTTCTTTTATTTATATCAATAGATTCCAAACACTTTTTTTTTGTTAGGCTTATAATTTGTTCCATATATGATGTTTTGCAGGGTATGAAGCACTGAATTTAAGGTACAATCATCTTTGCTTTTACATTAGATGAAGTTTTGTATGCTGCTGAATCACTCAAATTGTATAGTTGAATTGGACTGTATGGTTAAATTAGATGAAGATTTCTATTGGGTTTTCTTTATCTACTCAAGTTGGACCAAAAATTATTTGATTTCAATTCTACAAATGTTGGTTAATGTCCTCTTGTATCGGGCCTTGTAATATGTAGGAAGCAAGGAATTCACTTTATCGGGTTGTGGCAACTACTGATATAGCCATCTTCATCCTCTTCTAACTATGTCAACATATTTGTTTTCTTGTCATTTTCTTTCCTATTGTAGGCATATGCGTACATGATTGTTTAGACTTTTTTTTTCCCCTTTTTTTCGTTTTCAATGGATTCAGACTCAAACTTCTACTAGTTGGCTGTATTTGATGCAATCCATCATGGTAGAAAGTGGTATGATTGTATAAACTACAAGGTAATTTTTAAATTTATTTTTCTTGAGTTTTATTTTTCTGTTGGTAATTTATGACATTTTATCTTATTTATTTATAATGTAGAAAGTCGGTGATTGTGATTTTTTAAAGTAGGTTGATAAAGAAAAGTGCACTTATAAAAAAAAATTAATTGAACACCTGAAAGACACATAAGAGAGAATGTGGTCTGAAATTTGTACATTTGAGAAAGAGATTGAACGATGGGAAGTCAGAACGCGGGCCGAAATAGGTAGACTTGAGAAATTGATGGAAAAAGCGAATATGAAAAATAAATCTAATCCAATTTCGGCCTGAGTTAGAATTGCACAAAACTAGAAAAAAGCTGTATCAATCTAAAGAGAAATGTATTAGGTTGCTTTAGCTTTTATCGTTTTGCTTTTGATTTTTTATGTTAGTGGTTACAGTAGATCTAGTGGTAGTAAACTTATACTAAGATGAATTTCTATAGTTTGTTTGCGTCTTGTAAGTTAATTAAAAATCAAATTTTATAGTCTGTTTGCGTTTGGTGTCAATTATATTTTCGCAACAAAATAGTTGTCTTCAAAATTGAAGAAACCATTGGCAGGTTTAGTTGTGTAGCTAATTCCATTTTTTTTTATTGCAAAATTGAACCTCTTCATGAATATGTGTAGCTAAATTGAAGCTGTTTAGTGGTAGTAAGCAGTGTAGCTTAATTGAACTTCTTTTTGTTTGTGTTTTTTTTTTTTGGGAGGTAATCAGACTTGCATGCTGAATGCGGGGCAATTTTCTCATTGCTTTTGCTATGGTGGCTAGAAAAGTTACCACTTTAATATGTCCTTGAGCTGCAGCAGTATGTAATGCAGTGGTGTTGGACCGATCAACAGTCATTGAAAAAAATGCAGTATGAAAAGCATTCTGTAAATAGCCATCAATTTTGCTTCATAAAGTTTGGTTGTATTTGTCCTTACGATTGACCTCCTGTCCACTATGCAACATAATATGCTTAATTTCAAGGATGCTTGTTCGCTATATAGAAAATCTCAAAAATCCCATTCAGTTATGGAATCAATAATGAAAACATGCACAATCAAATAATTTCTAGACCTTATGAAATATTTCAGATTCCCAACACAACACAACCTATCCAATTGTATGATTCACAAATCAACTAAATAGCATTACTTGGTATGAACTATAATCCTTTGACTCAAGATGCCAATGTACAAAAGAAAAAAAAAATGTCCCATTCAAATATAAAACGCCTACAAAATAAAAACCTATCAATACACAAGAAATACTACTACAACTAAGTAGCACAAGCTACTTATACAACACAAAAGCGCTATTAAATAGCTAAAAACATTACAAAAGACAAATTACAAAAACACTAAAAATGCGAAAACAACAAAAAATACATTGTAATCATTGATCTTTGATTAACTTGCATTCCTTTCATTCTATCGATTCCAATGCTAACTTTCATCACCAAGCAACAATAATCGCCTATGAATACTACAATAAATCATGCAAAATTGTAATCAAGATTTTAAAAATCAATACATGCGAACAAAGAAATTTGTAATCTCTTGATGTATTTTTTTTAAAATTAAATACCTGAGTAGTTGCATTATCTTGAGTTCCAAAAACATCACTATGCGAAATATTTGTCGGCCAAGAAGCTTCGGGTACATGTCAAATGTCAGTTCTATGCGAAGTCTTTCAGTAAATATTTTACACACGTTAAAAAAAGAAAAAGAAAAATGATAAGAAATATGTAAATATTTTTAATAAGCATAATCAAATACTAAGAAAATGAAACTAAACAATCTAAACTTGTTGTCTCCTTTTATTCACAATGTTTCTTTCTAATGTAGACACTTTCCTTTCAATAAATGATGAGTAAAATCTACTCGTGAGAGAGAAATGGAGAGCTTAACAAACCATTTTGCGGTAGCTTCAGGTATCATAAGATTTCTATTAGAGTACATCTTCACAACATTGTGCATGTCTCTGCACTACATCAATACCCAAATATTGTTCTGAGAAATGGCTAACACCCAATCTGCCATCTATATCGACATAAATGAACATAACAATGAATTTTCCAACCCTTAAGGCAATATTTGGAGGAAAACAGACTAAAACTACATCAAGATCAATGCTTCACGCTGGATCAACAAACAGGGCAGTATCAAAGAGTCGGAGAAAGTTTATTACCAATTAAAGGCAAGCCCAAATAAGAACTCAGAAAATAAATTTATACAAAACATACCGACAACTTTTGATTGGCTTTAGAATTTTCCATGCATGCAATAAATGTCTCAAGTTATTCTTTGAATAACGAATTTGAACTAAGCCTAATTAGTACAAGCACTGGATTACTCATGAATATAACAAATATTTCGAATAATATTTTAAGTGAAATTCCCAAGTCATTCTGCACAGTTTTATTATAAACTGTTACAACTATAATATAAGTATAAAGTTCCAATAAGAGTAAAAAAAAAAAAAACTATCTTGTTAGGTTTTTTGGATTTGTGAGAGTTAGTGAGTTAACAAGTAGGGAGTCCTTTTGTAAGGGCTCAATATAATATGTTAGGACACTATCTTAATCAAAAGCTTAAGTTAGTAGGCTTAAACCTAACAATGTTATATCGACCACATATTCTTGCCACCATTACCCGGTGTGGGACTCTACCACTTAACCAACCACATATTCCAACAATTTTGAACGATACACTTGTCACCAATTTGTGAGATTGTCCAGATGGCTTCACACTATGAGTGCATGCAAGTGTTGAAAGAGTGCATAATTTTCTCAAGAGTTGGTGGTTTCCCTTCCCCAATCCCAACTCATGGGCCGGAAAGGTATTTGAGAACAAAGCACCTCATTTAATAAGGTTATGGCAACTTGGGAATGGTCAAACAATTACACTTTCAGCTAATGTTTGGTTTCAAGATTCTGCACTAAAGGACATTTTCATGAAACTGTAACCTGCCAATTGAATCAACATTAACTTAAACCTTAAAAAATAATCTAATTGACCTCAAGTCTAGTGTGAAGCCTTGGAGCTTACGTCAAAAGAGTAAAAGGCAAAGGGCTAGGGTGAGCTGATGGGGGACAACCCAAGTGAGCATATGTGCGTAAGCCTGGTCAAACACTACTATTCTAAAATTCTCAGACATCTTAGACCTCCTGAATAAACAGTTGAAAGCCTGACTGTAACACCCCTAAAGCCCGTTTTGGTTGCGAATGATTATTCCATTAGGAAAAGAGAATAGCTATTCCTTGAATAGAAGAAGGTGAAATGTAATAATTATTTCTATTCTTTAGTTTGGTTGTAACGATAGAATAGAATACTGAATAGATATTCTTTTATTTGGTATAGTGGAATATGCTGGTGAATAGAATCATATTGTAATCAAATTTCTTAAAATACACTTATAATACAAATATAATTAGGACGTTTTCTTCTTTATTTTTTAAACAAAAAACATTATACTATAACTTTTTTTGAAAAAAAAAAAAAAAAAAAAAAACTGTCGAGTTTTATTAAAAAAAGTTCGTGTTTTTTTGTTTTTTTTGTTTTTTAATTTAAATTTCAAGTTTTTGTTTTTTTTTTTTTTTTTTTTTTTTTTTTTTTTGTAAAAAAAAAAGCATATCAACAAATCATTCATATTCACCCATCAATTTTATTTATTTTATTTTTTCTTAAAAAAAAAAAACAAAAAAGCCATCACCAAAGGTTTCAAAAAAAAAAAATTGATGTTGGAGTGTGAGGGGCTTTTATGAGAACATGCTGCAATAATTCTATTCCTATAGGAAAGGAATAGGTATTCCTCTAATTTTAAAAGGAATACCTATCCTCTTCATAAGGGAATAAGTATTCCTATGGGAATAACTATTCCTATGAATATGCTCTTACCAAAAAAAAGAATGACTATTCCATAGGAATAGTTATTCCATTCCAAGACCTATTCCGCAACCAAACGAGACCTAAAACTTAAGATGCCTAGTCATAGCATGATTATCGACTTCTTTAGTGTGTAGAACAAAAAGGGTTTAAAATGTTGGTTTGATTAGCGGCAGGACCAAATTAAGAAATGTGTTCCATTTAGGAAAGTGTTTGGATTATGAAACTTATTATGGAAGACTCCTAATTCAGTTAGGAGTAGGCTAAAATTTCCTAATTGGGTCATGTGGGAAGTTTCCTTGAAGTTTCTAGGAAATTCTTGTCATAAGAAGTGAGAAGCTAGGGTTTCATGCAAAATCTAGCAGCCCCCCAAAAGCAAAAAAAATTCAGTGCTAACAGGAATTCCATGGAAGAAAAACACTCAAAGACTCATCTGAAAAGCGCACAATCTAACCCCATCTGCCGCACTTACAAGCAGAAAGCCAAATTCTCCAGAATACTTTCACAAAGAGAAACAGACGCCAAAATGCAGCAGATTGCAAGCTCTAACAAACGAAAAAATAAAAAAAATTCCAAGAACTCACATCAAAATTACATTACAGAAAGCACAAAACTTGAGAACAAGAAACAAATCCCATATCAGAAATACACTCTAAAACTGAAAAATTAAAGACAAAGTACCTCATTTAAAGTGAAACATCACCAGCCACATGCACCATTCAGACCCCGAGTTTCTAATCTTTCAAAAAGTTAGACAGAGATTAGGAAACCCATCAAGGCTAAACATCAAAGTAAGATTCAAACAGTAGATACAAAAGATCCCACATCTAAAAAAACAAAAAACATAAATTTTTTTTTATTTACAAGCGACTAAGAATTGCAAGAACAGGTTTTTTCTTTCTTTCTTTTCAGATTTTAAATGCTATCTTTTAGAGTGGAAAAGAACGTGTTTATTTTACCTGGAAAAACACTTTCTTGAATTTTGCTTCATTACAGCACCAAACCAAAAGAAGTGCTCTCTCTGTGTCTCTCTTTTCACCGTCGCCGGCAGTAATGGCCGGAACCCGAAGGTGTGGAGAGAGACAGAGACAGAGCGGGGGAGAGGCAGCGTCGTCGTGGCCGTGGTGGGTGAGCGTTGCCGTCACCGGTGCGTTTAACGCAATGTTGGGGGCAGGTGGTGGGTCTGTGGAGAGAGAGAGAGAATCAGGTGGGAAGAAATGGGGGGAAATGAAATAAAAGGAGAACTAGGTGCATGCGTGTGTTTTTTGATTTTTTTTTTAATTTTTTTTCCAATTATTGTTGAGCTGACCATGCCAGCTCATAAAATACTTGTGAAAAATGGATGCAAATGCTGTCCATAGCATTACTTTGACCAGCGGTTATTGGTTAAAACCGCAATCGTAACTGCTTTTAACAATTATTTTATAATTGTTGATTAGTAATTATTGTATGCCCAAACTGTACGGTTATAACCGCTTTTCATATCTAACCATTTTGAGTTTATTTTAATGTTTTGAGCTTTCATTGAACCTCTTTTTAAAGCTTATTTTGAAATTTTTCAATATTTTTGCCTTTTTTTAGGGAAAAATACAAAATTAGTCCTTGTGGTTAGCCTAAATTATAAATCACTTTCAGTGGTATAAGAAAAAACTCAGAGGTCCCTGTCGTTGGTTAAAATAATAAATCACTCCCTAAAGTAAATTTCCGTCAGTCATTTTAACAGAAACCGTTAGTCTGCTACATCAGATTAATAGGATAACACACTATTGTTAAAATGATTGACGTGGCAGATTAACGGTTTCTGTTAAAATGACTAACGAAAATTTGTTTTAAGAAGTGATTTGTTATTTTGGCCAACCACAAGGACCTTTAAGTTTTTTCTTATACCACAGTGAGTTATTTGTAATTTAGGCCAACCACAAGAACCAATTTTACATTTTTCTCTTTTTTTAAAGCAAAAAAAAAACCATTCCGAGAATTAAAGGGAAAAAAGCCCATTACAAATCAAAACAAAAACATTCAAATTGAAATCAAATTATCAAAGCATACAACCACAAATTATATATTAAAAAAAATATAAAAAATTTAATATATATATATGGGTAGGCAATCAGTTATAAACGGTTGTACAGCCCTACGTTTGGGCATGCTTTGAAGGCAAAGCCCAGTTAAAAGGAAAATGGAAAAACCAAATATTCCGTTGCCGGGACTTGAACCCGGGTCTCTCGGGTGAGAGCCGAGTATCCTAACCAACTAGACTACAACGGATTTGCTGTGTGTTGATACGATAAATATTAATAACCAAAAACAATTGGCGTTTCAGGCCACAAGGACTATAAATTGTAATCAAAGAAGCCCTAACCCTAAACCTAGGTTTTTCCAGTTTGCTATCTTTCAATCAGGCGCTCCTCTTTCACAATAGAAGAGCACCTTCAATTACAATCATCATGGTACTCTCTCTCTCTCACACACATATTGATTTACTGCTACACGTATGTGATGCATAGCATATATGTTAATTGACGTTTTGATTGTTTTGGCGGAAAATAAATCTCTGGACAATCTTCCTGGTACCAGGGTTTTACGATCTAGAATTTGATTTTCTTCCGATGGGTATAAATTAGCTTAGGATATGTTTGTTTCCTTGGAAAATGAATGCCAACAAGTTTTCCGTGCAGAGATGAAAATGTAAATCTAAATAACAGGTGCAATGAAATGGGTCTTAGATGCAAAGTGAATTGTTGGTTTTTCCCATTTGGTGAAATTAGGTATCTTGTGGGATTTGCTGTCTAAAAATCCATTGTGACCCATCTCCGTTTTTGTTTGATTTTTAAGGTGAACGTGCATGCAGTTATTTATATGTTGAATGTGCGTGCCTTTTTTGCAAGTGGTTCATTCTGTAGGATTGTGCTCGGGGTGTAAAAGTTTGGCAGGGGCATTGGTTTTTTCTTCACTTTGTTGGCTACTTGGCTGCAATTGATCTTTTAGCATTTTAGTTGGCAATGTTGCTAATTTATAGTAGTGCAAAAACTGGAGGTGTAGTTGATGCTTTGGCGATGAAGGCAGGGGCTTTGGTCGGTACTTAGGTTTGGTTATGTGCGTTGATCAGTGCATGTTGCAAATTTGATCTAGTGTGTTGTTAAGTTTGCTGAGGAGTATGCAGTTCTCTGGCTCACATCATTATTAATTTGTGACATGATGGCTATTGACAGTCCAGGATTTTTGCAGCCAACAAATTTGTGGAGAACTAAGTGCGATAATACTACATATTCCTAATATACCTCATGCTAATAGATGGTCTTGCTAACCCTTGATTGATTGCACTAAAAAGATTCACATCAGTACACTCCGTCCAGATCTTCATTCTGCGTTCAAATTACATACATATGCATGTTAGTTTTTGTTTTGGACCTAAACCTTTAAGTTGATACATTTGATTTGGTGCAGACCAAGAGAACGAAGAAGGCGGGCATTGTTGGAAAATATGGTAAGTGCCAGTAGAATCATTCAATTTTCCTATTACTTGGGGCAGAACTTTGAGTTTTTTTTCTCCCTAAATGAGAGATTGCATTTTGATCCAGTTCTCTTGATTGGAAAATTCCTAATATCTCGTGCATTTTGGTTGGCATGTTGGGTATACCACTGTTGAATCGTGGAATAATTGGTATTTTCATAAATTTTGAAATATGGGGTTTGTTTTATTTTCAACTGTTGAAACTTTGACTATTCGTTTTATATTTGACTGTGGAAATACTTCTGGTTTATAGTCAAGGTCTATTAATCTAATCTGTTAATTGTAGATAATAGAATGTGCTATTTATTCAGCATACTTTAGTTTTTCTCTCTTTTTCTACATCTTTTATAAAGATAGAAGAATGTGACTGGAGAGTTTGCACTGTCTAGTGTTGCCTGCATTACCCGTGAGGAATATTACGAGAAATCTTTGGAGTTCTTGTTTTTCCCCTCTTAATTGAGGCTTAAGAGTCAAAAAAACATTTATACTATTCCAAATTTACAGTTGCCTTTGTGTGTGAATTTTCTAAATTGCATGTTGCCTCTCTTTGTAGGTACCCGATATGGGGCTAGTCTGCGAAAGCAGATTAAGAAGATGGAAGTTAGTCAGCATAGCAAATTTTTTTGTGAATTTTGTGGGAAGGTATTGTGGTAATTCCAGTGTTTTCCTTTTTCATTTCATAAAAACGGCATGCGTTCTAATTTATTTACTTGTTGCAGTTTGCAGTGAAGAGGAAGGCCGTGGGAATTTGGGGCTGCAAAGATTGTGGAAAGGTCAAAGCAGGCGGTGCCTACACTTTGAAGTAATAATCCAAATTTGAAATGGTCTGCTTTTTCCCTCATCGTTTTCTTAACCTTATGGGTAACTGACTAATTGTTCTTGTATTTTTCACAGCACTGCTAGTGCTGTGACCGTAAGGAGCACTATTCGGAGGCTGAGGGAGCAAACAGAGAGTTGAGCTGCAATCTCCCTAGTTTTACCTTATTTTGATTTCGGCACCTTACTTAAGAAAAAGGCTACTTCAAGAACGTTTGTAGTTGTCATGCTTCCATCCGTTTATTATTAATGCAATGGAAATTGTTGGAAGTTGGGTTTTAACTTGAGACTTGGTCTTTTTTTTTTTATCCTTCTGTTGCGGCGCCGCTTTCTGGTAATGTTAGAACAATTAAATCGCTTTTTCATGACTTCAATTCTGAGTTAAAAGCATATGTCGATCTTCTGTGTTTCCTTGGATTCTTACTATGCATCTCCCTGTTTTTTTCTTTTTTTGCTTTTTTTGGTATAAGAGGGAAGGGAGATGGGTGACCCTCATTCCTTTTAGAGAAAATTACTTATGGTTCCTGGAGTTTATATGGTTGTATCAATTTGATCCTTGGGTTTTTAAAAAAGTATCTTAAAGATGTAGGGGATAAGTTATCTATCCAAAATAGTCAGCTACACGTGAATTTACATCGAATTAAATTGCAAAATGACATGTGACAGCTGATGACTCAACAATCAACATGTAAAATTATTAAAAAAAACAAAGAACGAAAAGCCGGTCGATGACAATTATAAAATTATTAAAAAACAAAAGACAAGTTAATAAAAAAAAAAATAAAAAAGAAAGAAAAGGAAACCAAAGTTATCTACAAACGGTTTAATAAGCAACGAAGTATTCTCACACTTGCTCTTTTTTCATGTGTGAGTTTTAATTAACTTTTAACGGGTAAAAGAAATTTTAACTCTGTTAGCTTTCATTCTCTTTCTAACGTCTCTTCTTCTCTCAAACCATTATGCTCTTCTTCTAACTTAATTTTTCTCTCTCAAACATGGCTATACATGAATTTTTCAGAATCGTAGTTATATGAGACATAGGAACATACACGAATTTTTGGCTTTTGTATGTATGTTTGCTTTTTTTCATGGTTTTTCTCCACTCGATCGATTATTGTTTTCTTCACTTTGTCGTGTTTGCTGTACCATAATCGACATGTCTACAATAACCGTGAGAGGCTAGGCCCCCTTAATTGATTTTAAAAACTCACGTGTGTAAGGATACTTGGTAGCCTATTAAATGGTTTGTAACTAGCTTTTGTCTATACAAGAAAAGAGCCCTTCCTTCATAGTCATTGAGGGATGACTCACTATCCCTCACTTGAGGGATGACCTCCTATTAGAAAGGGCGGTGTCTTCCCCCCCCCCAACTTCATGACTGTGGTCAAATCAGCTCCCCCCCCCCCCCCCAACTTCATGTGAGGGTGGTCAAATCACTTCTTATTCTTCTTTTAAAAAAAAAAAAATTGAAAATAAACTGTAATTTTACAATAGATTTAGAGCAACTGCATTGTGTTCTCAAAACTTATTTTTGGCATTTTTAATTCCAGATTTGTTACTCTCTTTCTCTCTCTCCCTGTATAATGTGCGTGGGTGTTAGTTGAATTCAATTCATGAGCAAGAATTGATACGGATATTTGTATGTATTGATTTTATTTGATGATTTTTTGATGGATTAGCAAATTGAATTGGGGATAATGCGTTTGATGTGGGTTTCTTGGGGTAGCCTTTGATGGGGCTTAGTTGTTCTGGGTAGCCACTTCACTGAAACCAGTTGAAAGGACATGGGTCGATTGGGATTTTTGGCTGGAAAGGGCAATCTAGATTCACAAACGTTTTAACAAAATCTCACTGTACATGATACTTGGTTTCAACCAACTAAAAGCAATAAAAAAGAATGCAGAGCAGAAGATGAAGAGAAAAAGATGGAGAGATGAAGAGAAGAAGATTAATCGAGGGAATAAAAAAAGGAAAAAAAATTAAATAGAATAAAGAGAGATTTAGAAAATTTGTTGCGGGAGTTTTGAAAAGTGATTAGCTAAACTAAAATATGTAAGTTTTTTAGTCAAATTTTAGCTAAAGAATAATAGAGTTCACCAGGAATGCTCTTAGTTATTAGTTTTCCCATCGTGACATAGATTTGTGTATGCATCTAACAGTTTTGTCTAACAGCAATAAACATTTTGAACAAGTAACTTATCCCAAAAAAATTAGATTGATATAACTGCAAACCTTAGGGATTAAATAAAAAGAGAGAAATGCTTGGCCTCATTCCGAGGACCATCTCTCGCCAATCTTTGCAATGTAATTTTTTTTTTTTAGAAAACATGGAAGAAGATGGTTAATAGATGGTGTGGGGAATGAGGCCAAGCACTTCTCAAATAAATAATTTTTCCTTTTAATCAACTGTTGTAGGGGGCGAGGGGCCATGGCCCCACTCCATTTCCCCTCCACAAAAATAAAAAAAGGTTCAAAAATATTTAACCCTTAAATTTGTTCAAAGAAATATTTCAGCAATGCAATCTGGACCCTAAAATTAAATTCTTAGTTCCGTCTTACAAAGATTGCATTAAAAGACTGGATTCTTTTTCTTTTTTTTTCAAAACCATATTGTACACAACCTCGGGTGGACAGTTTTATCTGTGCACCAGCTCATACGACTACTTTACATTTACAAGATAATCCAACAGTTGTAAAAGCAAACCCTATGCTAAACTCGGGCACCTTAGTGCTCATCTTCACTCAATGACTTACAAACCATATGTACACATTATTGAAGCGAGAAAAGTGGAGGAACCCGTTTGCTCCTCAATCAGCCATTTTCTCCAATGACTGAATGTGGTTCCAAGCAGGTACCTGGCATATGCATCATTGACAAGGGAAAATTAAGGACAAAAAAGAAAGGAGAAAGATGCAAAAGCAGTAAATCGTTTTTGCAGCATTCCCCAAGAACTTGTGCTTTTGTTGCTTTCTATGCTGTAAAATCTCATATGCCAGCGGGCATTTTGTAGTGGAAGCATGATGCTGATGATGAGAGGGCTTTCAGGATCAAACGGATAGAATTGGTGTCCCATCATTGTTGTTACTGGGATGCATTTGGTTTTGGACAGCTTTTACAGCCGCAACTCTTGCTGCAGTTGCTGCTTTATTAGCCGCCGCTACAGCTTTGTTCACCCTTTCATCCATCTTTCCCACCTCAAATGCTTTCTCAGCAGCTCGCTGTGCTTCCTGCACATGAGACACCTCCATTAGTAGTTGTTACTTGTTTCACTAATTAAGCTTGTCTATGTTTCAAACAGATTATGAAAAATTGCTATGGATTGAGGGTTGGCATTCAATTTTGTTGACTTCTATAGTCAACACACTGAGTTAGGATATTCAGATTCTCATTCTATAAATATAAACATGAAAACAATGATACGGATTTTAGAAGAGGCGAAAACCATGGAGAACTGGAATGACATTGGTTTCATAATGCCAATGACCTTGGCCAAATGCTAACGATACCCTTAATAAGAATAGGGTAATAGGTAAGGTCATGGGTTCAAGTCCGGCAGGATGTGTGAGCTGCTTATTGATCCAAAAAAAGAATTATTGATTTTCAAATGATATGCGAAGAAAACCAAATTTTCAGCACTATTCTAGCCTTTTTCAGCGTATGACCAGCAAATGAAGGTGGGTTGTCTTTAGGTCAGACCAGCAGCAACATACTATTTTTGTAATTTCTTTCTATCAAAGAATCATACAAATGGTTGATTCCTGTGTCTCTATGGCGCTTTTGGACTTATAGGTTTACTGGCAATATCCTGGCAATTTTCCACTTGCAACTACTGGCAACACTGGTTGGAGGCATTGGCCAACAGTAGCTGCTTAAAAAGATTAGCATTCCATTGATTATGAGAGAGAGAGAGAGAGCGTTTTATTCCCACAGGCATAGAAGAGAGAGTATAGAAATGACTTATATTCACGTCTGGGGTTCTAATCCTAAAATTAAAGGACAAGTTGGTCTTTTTATTTCTATCAAGTTAGTGGTAGAGGTGGATGCAAACAATGATAACTTTTTCTTATGCTGGATATCATTTCATATAATGGTGTTTTCATTGCACGGGAATATCTTTTCACAAGGGCAAAAACCACAGTACCTGGACTGCATTAAGAACTTTGGTATAGTTGACAGCATAGGGAGATTCAGGATGGGCAAGTTGCGTGTAAGGAATGTCAAGAACCCCGTTTTGCCAGTGACCGGATTGTGTCTCCCCATTCCTGAAGGTGTATATACCAGGTCCCTGCCTTCTTCCCTCATGCCAGGCTCCCTCATACCGATGTCCATTCCCAAACCGATAGACTCCAAAACCATGCATTTTGTCTGCAAAATATTCCCCAGCGTATGTGTCCCCATTCCTGCATTTTCATATGAAGCACATTAGCATGACTGCTGCGTCATCGAAATTGCAATTCACATATTTCCATGTGTTTATATTCAATTATGACCAGTACAAATTTGATCCTGACAGTGCCATGGGTGAGAAACCTGCTACATAAGGTCAGGAGTGAAGACCTCAGTTAAGAGAAAAGCTTGTGCAATGCAACTGAGATAATGGAGGCTGAACCATTGATTAACTATCAGCAAATGTTGGAAAGCTATTCCTCAAGATAAGTCAATGGCCCATTTGGGTGGCAATTCTTCAACATTCAAAGCAGATTAACATTAAATTACATAATGAAAGAGAATTTGTTAAACAGATTAACAATTGATTTTTAACGAAGAAAATATAAGCACCTTCAACAGATGGGCGCATTTTTTAGGGGTCAATCAATAACATTACTCACATGCAACATAACACTGTTTAGGAATTAGGCATTGCCATCTTAGCATGATCTATATATTTTTCAGCTCATGCAATTTGACTTTTCCAAATCATAAGCCTAGACAAACCCATTATTCTAATCTTCAATGCACCGAATATATTGCACTTCTTAACTCGAAATGTCTGGTGCATTTTATCCTACTTGGTTGTTTGTATTCTTTAGCTATCAGTCAATGCACAGTCAACATTATCCATTCTGTTCATCAGCTCATCCAAGTTTGATTTTCCAAAATATTTGCCTATATAAACTTGAGAATATATATATATATATATAAACAAACTATTCCACATTTTTTCAATTACCGAGAAGCCAGGTTTAGTTTGTCACAAGATTTCTAATATTTGGTTTAAAAATTTTTATAGACAAATTCAAAACATCCATGTACATAACTTGTAAAATTCGTCCAGTTTTGCTAATCTACAATTTTTATTTTTTTTATTTTTTATTTTTTTTGTGTTTGATGTTGAAACACACTTCCCTTGAGGTAAGGTGGGTATAGAATTCCTTGAGCATATGGAAGTTAGGTGGAAGATCCATTTGGCATATTGCCAATTATGAAGCCAGATTCAATAGCTTACTTCAACAAGATATTTCTACAACGTTTAAGATGGATCACCAATGTTAAGGCAACAAAAAAAAACGAAAAAAGAAAAAGAAAAAAGACCTGGTTCATGAGGGAAATGTAATTGATCCATCCCAACCATACAAGGATTCTGAGACAGGTGCCGGTATCACAAACAAAAAACAACAAAGAGTTCCAACAGATGAAATATGGTCTCAAGAGCTTGTGTTTTTTCTCGATATTGCAAATGCTTTGTAAGATATGGGCGTCAGGCAAGTCAAGTAGAAATATATCATGCTTGAAGGGCTTCCAATTATTTGTTGAGAAAAGAATATGTTAAGTACTTTTATACAGTATAGGACACTAAATACTTATTGAGCAGCGATTAATGTCAATTACAAAGTAGCCTGAGAAAATAAATACACCTTCTGTGTAGTTACTGACAACCTAATAAGATTTAGCATATAATTATTACTAATATAGTGTAAAAAAAATTAAAATTTTCACCTCAGCATGTGAAAACATATTGGAAAATTGGATAAGTAAATAAATAAATAAACACCAATGAAAACTTCAAATGACCATTTCAAACTTCAAACAATCACTACATTGAATGTAAAGCAGGAAACGTAAAGTGGAAATCCAAAAAGAAAATAAAATTGGGCACACCCTTTAAAGAATATGTGTGGAGAGCAGTGATAGCAGTTAACAAATGGCATGCATGCAAATGCTTAAAACCAGACAACTTTTAAATTTCATGTTCTAACTTTATATGCTGGTGGTAACTTGAAGAGTGATAGTTATATAATTTACGAATGAACCCTGCATAAACAGGGAAAATTACCAAATATGTGCAGGACCATTAGACTAACAATCAAAAGGCTAATGAAATTGAGTAGAACAACTTAAAAACTTGTGAATGAAAGCAACAATCTAGTTGATTCTAATTCCTAACCTACAAGCTACACTAAACCAGCTACCTTCTAATTCTTTAGCCTTGAACATAACAGCCTATCCATATTCTTTATCAAAGTCATCCTTAATTATCATATGAAATTTTTAAAAGAGGGAAATGTGCAGAACACGATTCATCCATTAATATAAGCACTAATGTAAACGCATATTTTGCAACTAGAAGGCCACAAGTAAGAACTCGACATTCTAACCAGTTTCAATCAGAGCTAGAGGCACAAAACCTAACTCCAGATTGCAAGATTCTATAATTGAACAACCCTAAAACTCAAAGGTTTTTTTTTATATATGTGATGATGAACCCCTCAAAGACAAGGCCACTTCGTGTACCCACCCTTATTGGGTAAACCTGGAACCTGTGCAAAGTGTCATCTTCACACGGATCAAGTAATACTCCAGCTTCGCTGGCGGGCTAACCCTAAGGAATTATTTGCATCCAAGGAGATTCAAACCTTAAACCTGATGAAAATGTCACCAAAACCAAGGCCCTTACCATTTGAGCCAACCCCTTGGGTGAACTCAAAGATTATGTGCTTGTAACCTAAAAATATCCCGGTAAATGGTACTTGCAAGTTCAGATAAGCTAAAAATTCAAGCATTGACATTGTGGAAATAGACAACAAAAAACTCCAATACAGTTTATAAATGGATATATCCAATAACCGAAAATCACAAACATTTACCTGAAATGGTAACAGCCAAGCCCATGTTTAACACCCCACTTGAATTCCCCAACATACTGGCTCCCGTCCTCACAAGTATGAACTCCACACCCATGACACTGCCCATTAGACCACTCTCCAGCATACACATCACCAGTGTAGAACCTATACAACCCAATCCCATGCCTCAAACCCTGCCTATACTGCCCGCGATACCGGCTCCCTTTTGCCCACGTCTCAATCCCATACCCATCATACTTCTCATCAATCCAATCCCCCTCATACCTCCCATTAATGTGATAGTAATAAACCCCACTTCCTGAACACTTCCCTTTATGGAATTCACCCTCATAAACATCCCCATTACGATAAACTTGCACCCAAGACCCCGAATTTGGCTTTTTTACCGATTTGGGCTTCGACCCAATTGACCACAGAACAGGCTGACATGGCTTTGAGGCACAAGAAGATGCGCAAAGCTTAATCCGGAACGACCGGGCAAAGAACAATCGAATCGAGGGAAGGCGAGGGAGTGCAAGATTAAGAGAAATCAAAACCGCAGCGGAGAAAGCTAGCAAAGAAAGGAAGTCAAGGATAAAAGAGCGGCGAGGATTGGAGATGAAGTAGTAAAGGGAAGGCAAAGAAAGGAGAATAAGAAACCGAAAACGAGCTCGAAGCAAACTTGCACATTGTAGATGGCGAATAAAATTGAGGATCACTGATCTTTTTGCAAAAGGAATTGCATACGAAGTAGTAGAGCATGAAAAAGATGGCGATGAAGATTGTATATTCAAAGTTTGGTGGGGGTAATTGTTGAGAGAGGATAGTGTAGGAGAAGGTGTTTGGGTCATCATAGGCCTCTTGTGGGGTGCAGAATGAAGGTTTTGTGAAGGTGAGGGGTTTTTGGAAATGGGTTCATGGTGAAACTGGTTTTGGTGGATTGGAGGAAGGAGAAGTGGTGGGGTTGGGTTCAAATCGGAAGAGATTCCTCTGCTTATTTTTCCGATTTGAGTTTCAGACTTCTTCTGATTCATTTACATACAGAAAAAATGGTATGTCTCAACTCTCTGTGAGTGAGTTTAGTTTAGTGGGTGACGTTCTTTGTCTTCTGAGAGAGTGAGATTTCTGAGTATTTGGCAAATCTCTGTGTGTATACTGCTGGTTCTGGTTTCGGAGGTATTTCTGTCTGGTTTTTGTAGAGAGAGAGAAGAGTGTGAGAGAGAAGGTGGCTCATATTTGGAAATGAGAGCTGAGAAATAGGGGGTTCTTTGACAAAAGACCCTCGCTTTTGATAAATTCTCGTATATGCCACTGCATGTGATTAAAATAAGAATGGAGTAATCAAATACATCAACCCATATATACTTTGTGGCAACTCAAAATTTATGTGGCTTTTAAAATTGTTATTGCATTTATGATAGATTTTTATTAATTGAATTTATGTAGTTTTTAAAATTATTATTGCATTTGTGATAAATCTTTATTAATTTTTTATTCAATGGTGATTTTAAAAGTTATATCAATTTTGAATAAACATAGAGTTGACATGTATTATTACTCGAATATTATTTAGTAGACTATTATACGAATCCCATATTATTTAATTAGTAATGATACATGTCAACTCTATGTCTATTTTGTGTCCGCCCAAAATTGTTGATATGACTTTTAAAATCATTATTGGATTAAAGATCAATAATAATCTATCGCAAATTTAATGATGATTTTAAAAGTTATATCAATTTTAGGTGAACACAAAGTGGATATAAAATTGACATTTACCATTACTCATATCTAATATATTATTTAAGAATAATGCTATTTAGTAAATTACTGTACAGATTTCATACAATTTAATGAAGTGGTAGTAAAAATCAAATATTGGATTAGCACTTATAAATAAATAAAAATAATAATGAGTAATTTTTAACAATTACATCATCTCAATTGTATGACAGTTGTATAACAGTCAATTAAATCATATTCCTCTTAAATTAAGTACTCATTTTTTTGATCCTTTTTTGTTTACTCTAAAGTTATGGTTTAAGCCATGCAATTGATGGCTGCAACAATCCATTATTCTACATTATCCAAGTGCTTCTTTAGTAGGCGAGCAAATGGATCTAAGCTACCAACTTTAGCTTCATTGTCAATGCCCAATGATGCAAGGGGGGGTCCTTATCTTAAGGCTTAAAAGTATTACTTACTTTATCTTCTCAAAGAAACCAAGCATACTTGTTAATTGGTTATTGGCATTTACCCTATGGTATTTCATTTTGTTTTGGCCTATGGGTCACGTCATTTTTGACTCGAGCCTGTATTATAGTGTTTATTCTAATATCAATTGTTAAGAATCTAAGTATTTGATCCAAAAATCCAAAGGCAGTTGAATACTCATTTAGTTAACCTTTTAACCATTAAGAGGGTAACAGTGGTCAAGCAAGAGATAATAATAATAATAAAAAAAAGGGTAAATATAGTATCTAATTACATATTCTTTTGAAAAAATTTATGAGTGTATAAGCGGTTACGGTTAGCGGTTATTGCCTATAACGGCAGCAACTGCTTTAGATGGTTATCCTATTTTCACAACTATTTTGCTTGAGGAGATTAGCAGTTATTTGAAACACAAATCGCACGGTTATAACTACTTTTTATATATGGTAATTTGAGCCTATATTAGTGTTTTTGGCCTTTCTTGGGCCTCTTTTTAGAACAAAAAAAAAATAGCACATTCCATGAGACTTAAAAAAAAAAATTCAATTCTCTCTCTCTCTCTCTATATATATATATATTAAAACAAAAACAAAAATAAACTTGATAACTAACTAAATCTAACAAATTACAAATTCAAAACATTCAAATTAAAATAAAAGAATATGACGTTGTTTTGGTTATATATATATAACATAAAAAAATTAATAATATATATATATAATATATAATATACTTATTATATATATATATATATTATATAAGGTTAGGTGGTTAATAACCTATGAACCGCCTATCCTTAAAACCGCGAAGCACCCTACCATAAGCGATTAGCAATTTTTTATAACCACCTAAACACAGTGGTTATGGGGCGGTTATAACTGTCCGTTTGTACTGCCTTAAAAAATCTTATAATCAAGTTATATTGTTAGATCTTGCAATTTAAATTATAAAGCAATTACAACACATCTCTTCTATTTAGAGTATCATATTAATTAATTGAATATTTGCTAGATATATTATGAAGTGTATTATTAAGAATCTTAAATGATTGATATGATATCAGATGTGTATGGTGGTGCATCAAATTCCTATGGTTAATTAGTTGATTTAATAATATGCACATAAATTGTCACATCAATTTATATGTTTTTCTCTTTTTTAGTAACATTAAAATCTCCTAAATATTTCTCAAACCATATAGAATAGTATTCATCGAAGTACTCCCGTTGATCCAGCAAGTCTACAATTGTTTTTCATGGGCTCAGGGCTTTTACTTGTTCTTCTTGATTCTTTTGTCATCTTTTCTTGGATCTTATGCTAATAAAACTTTCTCAGTCAACCCTTTGAAATTAAAATAGGTACCATTCCATTTCAAAAAAAAAAAAAAAAAAGGGTAGGTACCATTCAAATTTTATAAGTTCTTTGAATGACATCATCTAATAAATTTTAATTAAATAACATATATTAAACAAGAGATAACAAGATATTTTGATTAGAGAAATGCTATTTAGTATTATCTGTTGTACATTTTTTAACGTTCTCATCTTATATAGTATATTCATACCCACTTGTTTGTTTTTATTTTTTTATTAAAAAAAAAACTAAAAATACGATAACAAAAATAAAAAAAAGTTGTTAGATAAACAACAAAAATGCTGAGTAGCATTTTTCTTTTGATTATCATAAACTAAATAAACTTTGAATACAATGAAAGAGAATTATTTGCTTATACTAAAGAGATTTTTTTTTTAATTAGAAAAAAAAAAAATTATTTGCTTATACTAAACAATCAATTAAGTAATTGTTGGAGTCTCCTATGAAAGTTTCTGACATTGAAAGTATTAATGGATAATTGCAGGAAATGGTCAACTATAATAATAAAATGAGGGGAGCAGGCACTTTTGTAAATTAATTTACGTACAAGGGCAAAATCCTAGACCTATGGGTCCTATTGGGTTACCGTCAAAAGGTCGTCGCTTCTCCGCTTCTCAACTTCACTTCCAGGTAGAAACGGAAGTTTCCGTTAACGGTTGATAATTCCGTTTATGATCGTTCCCACAATGAGTGGCAGAGTAGGGTACACCTGAATTTTTTTGTTTTTTTAGAGTATTCTATGATATAATTTTTTTAATTATTAGTTTTTTCATCAAATAATTAAACTTAATCAAATGTATATTTATCATTTTAATCGAATTAAACAATTATCCTTAAAATTTATTGAAATATTAATTTAATGATCAAATCAACTTAAACTTTTAAAATAAGTGGTGGTATCAGTTTATTAGAACAAAAGTTATGAGTTCAAACCTTATTTTCGTTATTCATTTTTCATTTTAATTAAATATTTAACGTGTTAAATCTCATTTATTTAAGGAGAAGTTTGAATCTACACGTGAAAGATAGTATTATAATATTAATTAAATAATTAAATAAATTATTTTATATTATCTTAAACTTTTCAGATAAACAATAATTTAATAAAACTGTTGAAGTCTTGAAGATCTTGGACTGCTTAACAAAATTACAGAAATTTCATTCAAACCTCCTTCTTCTTAGTCTTCATTTCTTTTCTTTTTTCTTTCTTAGAGATAAATGAAAGAACTAAGCAAGCAAATTGAAATAAGTTGAGATTGATTCTAATATCACAAATTTTTTTTTTTCTTCTAGTGAGTTAAATTCTTTGCTTTTGTATCTTAATTTTCAAAATTCCACATGTTTGAGAGTTGATCTTAGCCAAAAGGGTGAGAAAAGGTATCAAATGTTTGATAATGATAGAGAAGAAAGCTTAGGGTCTATTTGGATAGTCAAAATTGTAGACTGGAGAATTAATTATTATTCAAATCCAGCTACCCGGTTAATGCATTAAGGTGTACGTCATGTCTTCTTCTAGTCAGCAATGAAGAAAAGAGTTAAAATTTAGATAGAGATGGGGTTCTGTACTAAGCCACCCATGCAAAACTTGAGCTAATGCTACTGCTAAGCTCTAATTTTTTTTTTGTGGCCTTACTTCTTATCCATTCTCTTTGCTCTCAATACTCCTATCAATAAGCTACAACAATTTTCTCTCAAAAAACAAAAAAATAAAAAGGCTACATGCGATACATGTAACCTTAAATGACAATAATATCCATGTATCAAATAACAAAATTCAAAGAAAAAAAGATAAAAAGAAACCTGCCGGAGTTTGGAGGGCTTAGTAAAAGGGTTAAGTAATTTGGAAGCACGAGCGAAGCTAGTAAGAGGCTTGGTAATTTTGTCCCCCTACATCTAAATTTCTAGTTCCACCCTTCACCTCTCAACCCTTTAAATAGGATCGTTGAACTTGAGAGCATCTCACTCCAAAAATACTGATGGAGCTTCATATATATCTTCATTGTTGTTTATAGTTATGCAACTCAAGATAATCCAAAACTTGCACATGTCATGGTAAGAGTCTACTCGTTGTTAGATGTGCTAAACCACCACTTATTTCAACACTTTTAAGTTGATAAAAATATGATAAATTTAATCATTTAATTAAAGTAGATACTATGAAGTTTGGTACATATGAGTATTTTCACAAGAAATGGTAATCGTTAAGTGCAAACTAAATATGCAATAACTCAATGGATTTGCTCGAGTGGTGAGTCACTTGGCCTTGATGTTTTTTAGGGCCACGCTTGTAGGCGAAAATTCAAGTTTTTTTTTTCAATTGTGTAGAGGGGGCGCTTTACATGATGTCTTGCCCCGAATATCCCGGTTAAACAAAAAAAAAAAAAACAGAATCTGCAATCTTTCTTTAACAAGTCTGTGTGCTGTGATGTAGTCATGCATGATCAAGTACATGTATATGCATGATTCTGAAACAGACAGGTGCATGCCAATATCCTTTGTTTTTTTCTTGACTTTTTACCATTTTTTAATTGATTGTGAGAAACGCAAAGGGTGCAAGCCTCCACATCAATATAATTCATATACAATTGGATGGTTTCACTTTGCTCTTATCCAACTCTGCTCCTCCTTTCCGTGGCCTCGCATAACCCACACCCTTGTCCTTATCATCTCCCTCTCTCCCGTGTCCCCTTGTCCTTCAATACCACACCACAATACTGTATTTCTAAGTTCATGTCCCCCAAAGCCCCCAATTTTTTATTTTATTCTATTTTTTTATATAGGTTGACCCACAAAAAAATTCTATATAAAAAAAATTACTCGGCTTAAAAAAAGATTACATAGACTTTTTAGTCCAAACCCAAACTAGCTTGTGACGGTTAGGCCTAATCTTTTTCTTCTTCTTCTTCTATTAACTAATCTCATTAGATTATGTTATTTTGACCCAATTATAAATAAAGTTAACTACTTTAACCGGTAGCATGTGATTGTTAGGCATCCACATAGGCGATGCTTACATAGACCGACAACACAAAATACACTAAATTGTTAGGTTATTTAAGTGCTTTATTCTTATTTTTTTATGTAGACATGTGATTAAGTGAAAGCAAATGCGAAGTCATATTTATATGGTTTTTTTTTTATGATTTTTTTTTTCCTAAGCATATTATGCTTACTGTTGATGCAATGATTTTTTGTTTTTCTTTTTTCGATTGCTTGTTCAATTTTTTTCACAAAACAAATTAATTGTTTGTTAAAAAAAAAAATCTAACATTAAATTAAGTTCTTTTTTTTTTCGCTTAATTTGTGCACAGATTTTATCGACTTATATATATATATATATAAGGTATCGACAAAGAAAAGGAAGAAAAAGCAGAATACGTACGTATATGAGAATGCGATGGAAATGGGATATTGGCGTTTGATGCTTTAGAATAAAACCCACCTTCTTAGTTGATTTCATGTTCAAAAGGATCACAGAGGGAACTAGAATTCAAACTTGGTGGGAAAAGTTACAGGAGACAAAATGTCACCCAGTCAATTTATGCAATTATGCGACGTCGATGGATATAATTATACCCCTTCATGGATGAAATGGATTGAACTCTGTTCTGTGCTAGACGCCAACTATATAAGAATTAAAAACTCAAGTCAATTTATGCAATTATGTCATTTCCTTTTTTTTTTAAAAAATGATGGAACCTTCAAGGCAGGGCGATCGCTTTGTTTATTCACTTTTAAAAGATAAATCTCAGACAAGTGCAAGGTGTCCTCACACGGATCGGATAAGATTCGGCTTTGTTATAGGCGTGATCTAAAAAAAATTATTTATACTTAAGGGAATTCGAATCTTAGGCTTGATGTGGATGCCACCAAGTCTAAAGCCTTTACCACTTGAACTAACCCTTTGGAATTCGAGATGTGATTTTTACATGTATTTTTAATAAGATTATCAGAACATTTTACATATGTTTTTAGAGTACGTGATTTTCACATGTATTTTTCACGTATTCTAAAGACGACAAATGTCAATTTAATAAACTCATAATATGGAATAAAATTTTGTCTGTTAAAGAAATAACGGGTTCATTTGATAATGCATTTTGGGTTTGCTTTTGGCTTTTTTAGCAAAGAAAATAAAAACGTTAACAAATAACTCCAAAAACAGAACACTCAAGATTATTTTTAGAGGAAACTTCACAAAGATTTCTCAAACATCCATGCGATTTGAAATACCCCTCCAATATTTAATTTCTCTTACTTTGGCCCCTCATACTTTCAATTTATCTCATTTAACCCCAATTCGTTAGGAATGTCCTTCAAATCCTAACGGAATTGTACAAAAATTACCAAATACTCCTCATTTTAGATTTTTTTATAATTTTTTGTTTTGTTTAAAATACAATGGTATTTTGAAAATTTCAACAGGATTTGATGGTGAAAACAAACGGAGAGGGAGTGAAATAATACAAATTGAAAGTATAAGGCCAAAGTGAAATAAATCAATTATTAGAGAATATTTTAAATCGCGTGAAAATTTGAGGGGTCTTTGTGAAGTTTTTCTTTATTTTTATTATTTTTATTATGAGACTTGCTCCATCTTTTCTCATCTTTTTTTCAAACCAATAATTGGATCTAAAAATTTATATTTAGGTCCTACAAATTTAATAGTAATTTTTTTAAAAAAATATGAATGAAGATAAAGGAGAGATGAAAAAAAAAAAAACTCATTTTTATGTGAACACTTTTTTAACCGAAAAAAAAGAAGCAAATATCACCTTCTAAAAAGTTTTATGGTACGAACCCATCCTTTGTACTGTCGGTGGTCCGAATATAGATCCGTCCTCATTTGGACCTTGGGAGAAAAGTAGGGCGCAAAGGGCTTCCTTTCTCAGAGTGGAAAAGACAAACGCTGTCATTATTAGTCTTTAGGTTTTGCTTTTGCCTTTACAAAAGGGCTACTACATGCTAAGAGCATCTTCATCGGATTTTCTAAATATTATATGTTTTTTTTTAACATGTCCACACAAGGGTATGAAAAGAAAAAAAAAACATTTGAACTAATAACTTTCACTTTATAAGACATGATTTTCAGCCAATTGAGCTATTTCTTAAAACTGGTGTTTATTTAGTTAAGCACATTACGAGGCAAAAGTCTAATTCAGCACATTACGCTTGTTTAAAATACAATTTTTGCTATAGTAACCAATAACTTTGGACAATCACTGTTGCTTATGCATTTTTATTTTTATTTTTATTGTTTTTTTTTTTTTTTTATCATTTGTCTCTTCTCACTCTGTCACTTTACTCTCTGTCGAGCAGCCAAGAAGACCCCTCCACCTATCCTCACCGCCGACCAAATCATTACACTTTTTAGTTAGGTATTTTACATAACATTGTTATAGATGCTCTAAAAAAACAGTAACCACATTGGGTAGCCCGAAGATGTTGCTGTCTCTGGCACTTTTTTTTGGATCAAGCTTACATGCTGTAGATTTTTTCTACAGCATGTATGCTGTAGTTAAACCAATGGTGTAGATTCATTTCAAATTTTACTTCAAATTTTTTAAAGTGAATCTGCACCCTTCTTTTACTACAGCACACATGCTGTAGAAAAATCTACAGCATGTAATCCGAATCCCTTTTTTTTACTCGGCCAAAAAGGGCAAAAAAAAAAAAAAGAAAAGAAAATGAGATAACCAAGAGTTCAGGATTCAAGTTGGGAGGGCATCACATAAAAGAAAGCGTATAATGTGCTTCAAGATGCAAGTTGGTTGGGCATAAAGCAAGAAAGCAAGCCGAATTAAGCATCTAGTGACCCACCAATTCAATTAGGTGACTCGACCATGCATTAAAATGATGGAAGATGATGAAAGAAATTAGGTACTAAATGAGGCTTTGATTGTCATGTTGCATGGTGAAAACTAATCACAACTAATAATTATAACCACCTAGATACTCATACAAGCAATCTCCTTTTCCTCTTTCGCTTCAAAGGATATGTGATAAACTCCAATAGATCCTTGAACTAGTAGCACCAGGCTCACAATTTTTAATACGACTCGCAAACCTCACACGAAATTAGCAAGTTAAAGTTGAGAGATTTGACATATTTAAACAAATGAATCAGGTTAAGGTTGACCTATATAGTTTTATACTCATGCCTCGACACAATTCGAACCCAATGTGCAACACAAATGGCAACGCCCCCCCCCCGCAAGGCACATTAGATTGACAAGCAGAATGTTTTGAGAGCAATAATATCACCACAAAAACAGTAACTACATTAAGCATATATATATATATAGAAGCACACACCTTTACACTGACACATAAATATAATGCTTCATTTCAACTGAAGTAGGTACATCCAACTGCGGAGTTCAACATTAAAATCATTGATTTCAAGTACAAAAGATAATACAAAATGATAAATCAGCGCATTTGAGAGGATCATGGAATTAAGTGGCTAACTTTTAACTGCCAAAATCACACTGCTAAGCTAATGATAGAATAGAGAAAGCGATGATTGGAATTTTTCACTACAGAGCCATTTCAGTACCTAACACTACCAAAGAGTACAAAGTTCTACAGAAGATCACTGATAAGCAGCTAAAATTGAAACTAAATACTTGCTTGACATGGTTGTTTTTATGGTATTTTCCAGAACATATAAAATAGGGAAAGCCAAACTGTAATAAATTTATGAGACTTGTGAACTCCACTGATTTCTTAAAAGCCTTACTTTGAAACAGAAGCTGAGCACCGCGAGCTTCTTAACACAATGGAAGTTTGTAAATCCCAGCATCATGGCTTGTGAATCTTGAAGCCAAACACCCTTGGAACATAGCTCAGTAATGCCTTTTGAGGCTTGAGGTGCCCGTATGTCATCAAGAAGAGGTGAGGAAATGTGGTTCCGAAATAGGCTCCGTCAATGTCTATAAAGAGTCAAAGAAATTTAGGAAATATTGCAAAGCCTAGGGCGTGAAGCGACGGTCCACTAAAAATGAATTTGACGTTCACAATATTGTATTAATGTTGTTTCTTAGATAACAATAATAACAACTACAAAAAAGATTAAAGAGGCTCATTCTAGTGTGACTAATAGATAAGATAGAAGTGCGAAGTGCCTATTAATGGATATATGCAGTAAGCAGATTCAAATATAATTGCAACAGTATAAAAGGATACTACCTTGATACTTGGATCGAGGGTAGTAGATATCTTCACATCTGGGGCAGTATATCTTTACTGTGCTTGACCGAGGAATGTCTGATTGACCAACTGGGAGGCAGGGTTGTCCACAGCAATAAACTCTTGGGCATCTCCCAAAGTCATAGTTCTTGTACTTCTCTAACTGAAAAAGTTCCAGAAGCATGATTCTAGCCAGTGCCCAAATTTTGCATACATAAAAGCATGAAAAAGTCAAATGGAAAACAAGACAATCTCACCATAGCAGCCATTCCTTTGCTTGTCAATATATATCTGGCATGAATCAGACCATAAAGCATCTCAGCTGCTGATTCAACTAGTTCATTCTGTTCCTCGGTAAACATATCACCTATAGATTCCAACCAGAAATTGCCCATTATTCAAAATTGAAAACAGAATGACTGATTATGACCATGTACATATCACCATATAGTTTGAACAATCAGGAAATTCAGGTACGAAAAAAAAAGAAAGAACAATTATCTAAGAGCTGTCACAAAAGAATACAACCTTATCACGGAAATTGCTTCAGCATAGTAACAAGCATTAAAATGAACAACTTCAACATAACAAAATCATGACAACTTTTTTTTATATAAGAGCAAATATATATAAAAAGTGTAAGGCACCCCTACGTACACAGGGAGTATACATAAAGACCACCAAAAAAGAAAAAGAAAAACCCAACAAAAGAAGAACACAAAACACCCACAAAAGAAACCCAAATCATGACTACAATAATTTATCACACCTGATTAGTAAATTTGGAAAACAGGAATATAAGCTTACCATGAGAGGATTCAACATCCAAAATCAAATCAAGTGCATAATCATAATAAGGAACTTGACCGCTTAACCCACAAAGGTTAAAATCATCTTGTATATAATCATCATCTACTTCACAAAAGAATTCGTTTCCTCGCAGATTGCAAAACCATGAGATCCAAGACGTGTCATCTCCATCAGAACCGCTAACATCTGACTCTTCACTGTCTGTTTCAGACTCCTCTACAAACATTTATAAGATGTAAATCAGCAAAAATTAATGAGAACACTTGCCTACAACCATGAGTTTGTGATGAAAAAAATGTCCAAAGCCAAATAATACAAAACACAGTAACTATATAAAACACTCAGTATGTGACTAATATATACTTGACAAATATGATACTTCCTTCCAGGAAGTACCTAACTTGAAGGAAATGCAGTGTAATTGTGCAAAAACCAACCAGAGTTATTCAACTCTGATCCACCATAATTATTGCATAAATTACACAAAATTATTGCAATTGAATGATTTACATATTATGCAGGCTATAAAGAAATTTGCAAGATGGCTCACTCTAGAAAAACTTAGAACTTGCACTTAAAAACAAGGATGGGAAGTAGCAATTACATAAGTCTGTGCGTGCAACACTCTTTCAGATCACTGAGGCAGAGGCTAAAGATGGGACACAATAAAGTAACCTTCCTATATAGAAATATACAAAATCAATAACTATAATTACACTGGCAGGAGAGTTCAAATGTGTGAACTTTAGGTATTTCTTGAGGGATATTGAGTTCAAATGCAACTTCAACATACAACTCCAGTCAACTAATCCTTAATCCCAACTATATTGGGATGGGCTCCACAGGTCCTTTTCTAACTAATTGGGCTAGGCCACATTTGGCTTTGACATTATATCCTATCTTTGACTTAGTATTAGGCAGTTTTATTTCTCGAGGGCAAGGGATATAACTCAATGGTAGAGTGTCACCTTGACGCGGTGATTATCCTTAGACCCAATGAAAGTTTTTCTATTTTGACTTGCTCTCCTGCCATGAAAATACAGGAAAAAAAATACCATTCAGGCAATATTTCCATTGAAAATCAATTTTATGGTGTAGACGCTTATGAGCTCCCCCTCTATGCCCTGCAGTAATGATTCCTCTGCTCTCCATGACCTCTTTATTTATCAAATCTTTATTCTCTACTTGTACCTATGTTCTCTCTACCACTCCTTCAACATAAACAAAATAGATTAAAACGCACAAGTCCCTTTGAAAACAACTGTATCCAAATTAAAGCAAATGAAAAAAATTTGACCAAGCTGGCCTTCAGTGCCAAAGCCAACTAAATAGGAAACCAACAAAACGAAGAAAAGCAACCAAAATTTGCAAGAACTATTTCCATAAAGAAAGAGACTGGCAAGCTTTGCCCATTTTCAATGAATTCTTTGCTTTTTAAAGCATTGCTCTGAAGGCAGCAAGGACATGTCCAGAATACTAAATTTGGGCTAAATCGTTAAATGCTGGATCAGAAGATGCAGCAAATGGATCACAACACACGTAACAAATCACAAGAAGCTGCATTGTGCTCACAAAGTCCACAGCCTTCTCCTATGTCCCTCTTGAGATGGATTCTGAAACTATTTGCCACAAATCAAACTAGGATCTCAGTCATCTTTCGACCTTAAACAGCTTACTATGATGGACAATGAAACAAATAGAAGGATCGGATGGAAGATGAAAACAACAAGCTAGTTAATGAAACAAAATGAATCAGCTATAATACCAAGCTTCGAGAAAGGACTGTAACAGGACATCAAGAGAAAATATTTGCATTTTTAACCTGCTTCCTACCTTAGGAGTAGAAGTCAACATGGATACATCACAGCTTGGAAACTACTAATTTGTTTAAAAAATGATATAGTAATATAAGATAGCCATAAAGAATATATACCAGTTTTGATAAGAATTATTAAAATCAGGGAAAACTATTACAAGTGACAGAATAAGGGCATCAACAGGAGGACACAAATGCAAATGCACAGAACAACATTGATATCTTACAGGCAAACACATAGGTTCTTTATCAATGCTTCTTCTGAAATCTTTTTTTTTTAGATAAATAAGAAAAATTATATTAAAAGTGTAAAAGCGCAGCCCTGGCACACAGAAAGTATACAAAAGACCGTCTAAGAAGGGGAAGAGGAAGAGAAATGTACAAGAAAATCAAATGCTTCTTCTCAAATCTGTCCTATTCTTTTAAGAATTTTACAAAAGGCATGCTGATGTCATCATTTATTTGCCACATTTTCCACCGCCCGATCACAATCAAACATTAAAAGAAAAAAAAATTAAGGACATAAAGTACAACATAACAGGGACACTAGACAGGCAGTCAAACACACGTATTTGTGCATGTATCGAGCTGGTTGACATGATCAGACTTAAGCATGGCAAAAAGCAGGCAGTCATTCCTTTTCATCTCAAGGCATTAAGATATTCAGAGATTAAGCCACCGAAAAGTGACAATTGCAGCTCCACGAGATAATGGGTGACTATCAATCATATTATGGTTAAAAGGACCATCTAGGTCATGCAAAATTTTTTCCTCAAGACTCAATAACCTATAAATGAAAGGAAAATATGGACAGACAATCTAATATTCTACCCAATAAACTTCAACTGTCAGAAAATTAAAAACAGGTAACATGCAAAAAGCCACTAGAAATCATAACGAGAATCCATATGAATTTATGATAGATACTGTCCAACTACTGAACAAACAAAGAGAACCCGAGAGCTACAATTTTTAGCTAAAACGTTCACTAAACTCCTTTTCATCACCGTCAGGATGATTAACCTTTTGTAAAAGGATTTGATTTAGGTTCTCAACAATTCTAAGATCTTAAAGTAAACCACAACAAGATCGTAAGAAACTACTAAGACAGGAACTTACATAAAAATAGCCCAAACTTTAAATTCAAAAGCATCCTAAAAAGACATCAATCCTGAAAACGAAAAAAAGAAATACATTTTCAACCTTGAAATTTATGAAAGGTGACCAATATACAGCGCAAAGAAGAACCTAAACGAAACCCACTTATCCTGATTATAAAATATGTATATATATATTAAAAAAAAAAACCCTTTAAATTCCAAAACGCAAGCTTTTCAATCATAGGACCAAACCCAGGATAGCTATCACTAATAAAAACATGACCTCAATCTAATATCACTGAAACTTCAATAATTAAAGTATTCTCGATAATTAGGATCCAACCCACGTACCCAAGTCACAATAGAAAGCTAAAAAACTCAGTTTCAAAGCAATCCAAAGTAGCTAGAAATGAACACCTACAAAGAGAACATTTATCAAACACAAGGGAGACACTAACTAATTCTAATAAACAATTAAGAGAGAGAGAGAGAGACCATCGGAGAAGTTGTTCTTGGCGAGAGAGTCTCTATCTCTCTGATCGGACGGAGGAGGAGTCTTGGCCATCAAAACCGACTTATCCTTGCCGTTGATTACAGCCCTGGAGGTAGACGGCGAGGATCGCTCCAACTGCTTGTCCAGCGCCTCGTTGATCCGCTGCTTCCGATCGACCACGTGTCCCACCTCCAGCCTCGAGCCACCCACCCCTCCTCTCTCCCTATACATCTTCTCCTCCTTCACGCAAAAAACAAACCCTCTCCTTCTCTCCCACTATATCACTCTCATCCAAAACGACATGTCGTTTCAGACAACTCAAAGCACAAACCCTACGCTTCGCAAAATTAGGGTTTCAGCTTTCAGAGAATTTGGTTGGATTTTCGCTCACTGCGAGAGAGAGAGACAGACGGATTGGCGTTTAACAACTAAAAAGGTATCGGAGTGGGGTGGCCGATTAATCGGCGCGGACGACTTACTTGTGTGTGCTCGTGCAGATTCTTGTTATAGAGCATTCGGACACGTGGCAGCTAACCTATAGGAGCAGAGTTTTTTTTTTTTGGGGGGGGGGTTTGGTGATTTAGGCTTTTATTACACGAAAAAGTGATCATAATTACAGGATGTAAGTAGGAGTGCAATAATTAGTGGTTTTAATAAGGGAGGTGTGGACCATAATAGAGTATTAAGGGAGAGAAAATTGCATTGACATTCCCTATATGATATTTTTTTGTACCCACCAAAGTATCACATGGAATGTATGTTTGTACCAATTTTAGCTCATGCCACTTTTAAATCAAGTTTTTTCTTTTGAAAAAAAAAAAAGTTTATTAAATTAATATCTGTTTATTAGATGCATATGAGATCATGTACTCAGAAACAGATGTTAGTTTAATAAACTAAATTTGAAGAATTATTATTCCTTTTAATCAGTATATTTCTTTAGAACATGTGATTAATACGCATTTTTAATAGAATGATACGCTTTAAAGATTGAAGTTAATTTAATATACTAAATTTAAATAATTATTACTCTTTTCAATTGTAATTATCTTGGTCATCAATATTTTGATAATTATTGAATACGTGTGAGATGAGAAATTATCATGATTGCATTTAATAGTGTACTTATGTAAAGAAAAAAAAAATGGTTTTGGCCACTAACATGGCTTTCAAACAGAAAGAATCATGCCATTGTGTGTTGGCATCCACTGCAGCACTGAGAATTTGGGGTTCTTGAGTCACAAATTGCTTCAGGGTAAAAAGAATATATATATTTTCTATCCTAAAAAATCATGTTGATGTCAATGTTGACATTTTGGAAGCAAAGATGGATATGCATTCCTCTGTATATCTTGTGGACTTCTGAGACACATCACTAAACAACCAAAAAAGAAAGAAGAGGAAGAAGGAGAATAAACCAGAAACAATGTGTGTATATCCTGCAAAAACACGAGGCCCACGATGTGCTTTCTGATAAGGGCATTAATCTACCACATGAGACACTTCGCTAGAAAGAGACAGAAGGTTGAGAAAATTATAAAAAAATTAAGTTCATTAAGATCTAAAGCCGACTGTCCAGTGAAAAAGAAATTTGTAAAAGAAATATATTAATTTTGCTACAGTTCTCTTGCGATCTTCGAAACATTTATTATTTATTTTTCTATAGACACCACATATTGATAAAATCATGTAAACTACGTAAAATAAGATTTAAAGCAATTGTACAATGAAAAAGAGTTTTGAAAAAGAAAGATAGTAATTTCTTCACCGTCCTCTCGTGATCTTTAAAATATTTATTATTTATTTTTCTCGAAAAACACCAAGAAAGACATTACATAACTATCTTCCACATAGTTGCACAATAAGGATTGCCGCGCACCCCTCTGCAACAAGTGAGAAGATTTACTAATCTTTTAGGCATAATCCAAGTGTCCGAAAAACCTGACACTACCGAAAATAGCATTCCAAGAGGCACGGGCAATCTCACAATTGAGTAGAAGAAAAACTACTCTCGAGAGAACTTTATTCCACCAAATACACTTTCAAAGGAAAGGAAATGGTCTCATGAGGTAAAAGGACGTTATTGAAAGATTTAACGGTGAATTTACCTCCCTTTCTTGATATTTAAGCGCCTAGTGAAAGCCTAATAGCAGAACACAGCAAGCAACTAAAACAAGCCGCTGGTCCCAAATCATTTGCACAAAAAGGATACATTAAATTACATATATGAGTATCATCTAGTAAAGACTACTAGCAAACAAAGATTATAATAGACAAGTCAAGGTGAAAGCAGCTTCCACTCTCCTCAATCTTCACCAAAATACTTTTCCTCAGCATCATGGTTGGCTTCCCTCTGCCAGTGATCATCCAAGGTCTCGTCATTGTCAATTTTAGAATAATCTAAATGCTCATAATCTTCCCCCAAAAGAAATTTCTGCTGCATGATGTGGGTGAATTGGTCCATCTGATCTTGGATCTCCGCCACAGACAAAGTTGCATCCTCACTGCCTCTTGCTGCAGTGGAGTGGGAACCATTGGTTGCATCATGGTGATCCAAGGCCATCTGTAAATGACAATGGAAAAATCTCAAAATGTCAGAAACAACCTGCTGATTATGTTATAGCAATGGAATCTTACTAGAAACATTAAATTATTATTTGATTGATAAGTTACACACGCCACCATCCCTTTTTTTGAGGGAAAGGAGTGCCATTTGAGCTAGAGCTCATTGACACTTCCTGCTGATTAATGTTATAGAAATATTAAATTATAAAAGAACACAAACACAAAAGAATCAAGAATGAGTTTAGCTGAAATGGATATTAAGATTTTAAATGAAAGCATCCATTTAAAGAAATGAGTGACTCCTATCAGGAGGAAAAGATGAGGGAAAGCCGTGTAAGATGGTTTCGCCATTTGTAATGGAGAGCTACAGCACCAGTAAATACAGGGAAGCCTAAAGTAACATTGGTACAAGTAGTGAAAATAATACATCAAAAATAGACATAACAGAGGGTATGATTTTAAATGGAATAGAATGGCGGAAAAGAACACAAATGACTGGCCCCAATTAGTTGATGGAAAACTAAAGCATCTCAATTTAAATGGATTAAAGGTTTAGCTTAGTTGAGTTGAGTTGAAAGATTCCTTAACGCAACATATTTCATTCATTGGTACCAGATCAAAATTTGGGAAGTTCAATGAGGTACTGCAAAGACAACTGATATCAAGATATAAAATCATCCATATTAGTATTACCAGTATCATAATCATGCCGTGACTAATCTGAACCCAAATATGTTAGAATAAAACTGGGCTACTTAAGTAAAATAGTATGAAATCCAACAATTAAGCTTTCACAATATATTTAGGTAAACAAAATAAAAACCATTTACTAACATGTTAAAATAAACCCAGAAATTACCTCTGCAGAATGTGTAGCCCCATTAGCCTTCTTAGCTTCTTCTTCATCCTCCTCTTCCTTCTCCTCCTCCTCCTCCTCTTCTTCTTCTTCTTCTTCTTCCTCTTCTTCCCCCTCCTCCTCCTCCTCTTCTTCTTCTTGCTCTTCTTCTCCTTGATTTCTATCATTACCAATCCAGTCCCTCTCATCCACACCTAACCTCTGTTGCTCCCTTCTAATCTTTGCAACCAAAAATGCTTCCTCTGATCTCCGCATCAAAGTCTCTGACCACCGCTCCCCCGGTCTTGCCATGCGTCTACCACTTGGATCCTGATATTTACCTACATACTCGTGATGTAAATAGGGATCTCTTTCCCTCATTGCGTCCTCTGAGAAATACTGCCCATCATGTATCATTTTATTCAAGTAGGCTCGTCTCCGGTTCTTCACAGTCACAGACCTTGACTTCAACTCGTCCAATGTTGGACTCATTATGCTTCTGAGGTGCTTCAAGTGCCAATTGATCTCATAATCGTCTTTAAGTGCGTCGAATTCCCGAAGCTCATCACACGTTAGTTGTGAACCATATCTTTCTGAATCAATAAGTCAAGGAAATTATTTATTTAATTGATAAGTTACCAGAAACTTTTTTAGAAAGAGGAGAAGCCTCATATACATAGGCAGTGTACAAAGAGTCTTCCTAAGAATCAAAGTCTCAAGTTCAATTAAACAAGAAAGTTGACAAAAGAAGATATAGGAACAACAGCCACTCAAATTGAGGCTAATACAGTTCTTAGCTTCCTTAGGTGAGTTTTATGATAGTATGAACTTAAACTATGTAAAAGTTCAAACTTCCCAATTAATTTTCCGTTCTTCCTTCTCCAATTTCACAGCATCCAAGCATGTATAATTTATAATCTTGGTTCTTTTTTTTCTTTTTTTCTTTCATTAATTTTTTTTTCCTTTCAGTGAATTGAGGCCTCAAAGAACGAGAATCTTACTCTATTAATCTACAACCACTCATTAGCTTAGTCAATCCTTTTTTTTTCTTCCCCTTTTAATGGTTTCAAGAAACCACGCCAACCCAAAAATAGAATTCAAGTTCGTACAGAATATAACGATCTTAACAGCATAGCAGAGCTTATGCTGCGTTTGGCTGCTGAGAAAAATGAAATAAAAGAAATTAACCGAGAATGACAAATATTTTAGACCTAAGAAAACCCAAACAAAAACACACAAAAAATTCGCTAACTAGTGAACATAGTTTCAGCATAAAATAAGTACTAATCTCAAATAATAAATTGTTTTCACAGAAAGCAAATAGATAACTAGGGCTTAAGAATGACAACAATTTTCAAACTTCATTAACTCGATCGTCTTTAAAAATAAAAATAAAAAATCATGTTTCGCATACTTTAATTCGCATAATTTTCCACCGATTTCTCCGCAAACAAACAGAAAAATATATAAATATACGTACCTAAGAAGAGCGCGACGTCTCTGGAGAGGAGGTCAAGGAGGATGGCCTTGCGCTGAGAGGAGTCATTGGTATCGGATTGAAGCGCCTTAGGGAAGTACAGGTTCTCCTCCCTCGATAGCCTCTCTGCTATGCTCTCCATGCCTTCTCTGCTCACCATTTTTCCTCTCTCTTTCTCTCTCTCGGGTTAAAGTCTCAATGTCCGAGACGGTGCGTTTTGGGGTCGTGCGGTTTACACGTGAGACACACGTGATATGTTGAAGCTATTATTACTGTTCAAGAAACTGTAATTGAGCAGCCGATTTTTCTTTTTCTTTTTCTTTTTAATTTGTTTATAAGTTAAGCCGAATATTAAATATTTAATTTTGGTTTGTTTAATTTTTTTAACACGAATTAAGTTTGACCTTATTATTGAGCTAGATAATTTGTTTAAACTCTGTTAATTTATTTTTCGAACAAACTCAAACTTATATTTAATTTTGGTTCGTTTAATTTTTTTTTAACATGAATTAAGTTTGAGCTAGATAATTTGTTTAAACTCTATTAATTTATTTTTCGAAGGAAATCGAACTTATTAATGAACTACTCAATTAACTTATTCATTGCATATATAATATAATTTATAAATGTTGTGATTGTTCGATTTTTTTTTTTGTAAATTCATACTAATTCTTAGTTTTAATTATTATTAATATTTTATTGTTTGAGTTAATTAGATAATTAGATAAATTAATTTGTGGTAAACAATGGTCACTAGCTACTAGTAGCCTGGATATACATTGCATATATGTATATAAAAGAAGAGTCAATCACTGTTTATTAGCACTATCAGAGAAGTATCTGTGCACTTCTACTCACATGATAAATAGTGGCTGCATTATGTGAGTAGATGAATAGTGACTTTTTTTTTATTTTTTTAAATGTCTCTTTCATGATGGCTTGATTGTAGTGAAAGTGCATGGATATTTTTCTGATAATGCTGATAAACAGTGACCGACTCCTCTTGTAGTAAATGAGTTGATGCTTTCTGTTTGATACTGTAGATAAGTTGTTACTGACTAACTCCTTTCTGACTGATTCCTTCATGTCGAATAGATAATAACCAAACAAATAGAATAATTATAGCCTATAATTCGCGTACAAAATGTGTTTTTATTGTGTCAAAACCTAAAGCGTCTTCTTTAAGAAGAAAAGCACTTGAAAAGTATGATAAACATTCAAACACTAAATGTGTTTATTTTGAAAAAAAAATAAAATACATACATATCGTTTTCAATTGTAAAGATTGACTTCTTATTTATACAAAATAAAAAATTAAGAGATATAATTGCGCGATCACCTCCTAAACAGAGGAAATTGAGTTTTCGTGCAACCACCTTTATGATTTATCTTGTTGGAGTCATGCACCTACTTCAGATTAAGTGAGAGCCATATGGCCGCCCATTCCATTGAGAGTAGCCACGAGGTTATCTCTCTATTTATTTTTTAGAGAAAATTTGCTAGTAATAAGCCAATCACCATATCTAGAAATATAAGTACATATTTCTTCAAAGTATTTCTACAAGGTACGAGAAGTTTGGTTTAAAACAATTTTTTTTTTTTTTTTTTTTTTTTTTTTTAAGTTTTGGAAAAGCAATTTACATCTTGTATTTTGAAATATGTTTCGTTCAATAACAATTTTTTAGAAAGTGTTATTATTATTATTTTCTTTTGACAAGAGAAAAGTATTTTCAAGGTATTTAGCATAGGGGTTTGGTTGTGCATCTTCTAAGAATCCTTCTAGGGGATCAACTAGAAATATTTTGTATTTTTTTAATCAAATGGGGCCCATATTTTCAATAAAGAGGTGGGCCCATTTGATTAAAAAAATATAAAAAAAATCTTAGTTGATCCTCTAAAAGGATTTTTAGAAGATGCACAAGTATTTTCCTTTAGGATACATGGCCTCAACACTTAATTAATTTTTTGTTTTTTATACACACTTCTAAATTTTTTTTTTTAAAAAAAAAAATCCCAAGACTTTTTCATGCTGTTTCTTTTTAAATTTTTTTACTGAGAACGGTATCACTCTTAAATTTAAAATATAAATAAACTCAAATATTAAATTGGCAAAATTGAAAACTCAAATATAACACATAATTCGAAAAAGCACAAGAGGATTATAAAATTTTTTCCCTTCTAATTATCCATGAAAAGTTTCACATGTAATCCTCATAGACTAATACTTCTCATTTTTCAAAATACAAAACCGAAAACACTTAGAAAAGACCTTAAAACAGGCCCGATTTTTGACTGCCATTTTGGCAAACTAAATTGTTTTTTATTCTCAAAATTACAAAATAAAAATAAAAATGAGGCATATAATTAAAGCTAATAACTTATCCTCAGCTGATTTCTGTCTATATGTGTACTATACAGAACTGTGGGAAGTCCACAAAATGTTTACAACAATTGCTCGACATGTCTAGTAATTTCTTCTGGGCCAAGATTGGGCTTGTAGAAGCTCTAATCGAGTGAAAGGTTGAGCAAACTGCAAAATGTAGTCTTCATCTGAAGCCACAAAATCAAAGATAAAAGCATTAATGTTCTGAAAATATATATAAATATACTATATATATATAGTATATATAGTACATATATAGTAATATAGTAGTATGCGGATATAAATCTCCATCAATTTTGATGCCAGAATTGCTAGTAATTCGAGCAGTAAATGTGAAACAGCCTTTATAAGGCCCACCTACCCGAATAGATTTCACGCAAGTAGGCCCATAGAAACTCTCATATTTTATTGTCCGAATTACTAGCAATCTGAGCAAATTATTGGAGATCCGGATCGTTTTCTTTGCAACCAAATAGTTTATTGCATATAAGGCCCAAAGCAGAAAAAAAGGCTAGCAACTTACTCTCTTTGACTGTTCCATAAAGCCAGCATAATACCTCGTCAGCAAATGCCAGGCAGACTCCTCCCTGCCAATCGATCGTGTTGAAACCAGGAGAAAAAGGTAAGTGACACACATTACTTCAATAAGACATGTTTGGTACGCTGACTGGATTATTCTTAGAAATAGCATTTATTAAAAATTAAAGGAGTAGAATGGATTTGCCGTAGAATAGTCATTCCGATAGCCATAAGGGAATGATTATTCATTCAATTGAAAGAATAGTCATTCATCTCAAATTCCGCATACCAAACATAACTATAATGATTGGCTGATCCTAAAATCAGCAAGTGGTAATTGTCATGTCATGATCACCTATTTGGCATTGTCGTTGTTATGAGTGTTTTATAATTATTTTATATTCAAATAATTTCCAGCTAAAAAAGGAAAAAGAAGTCATCGGTATTATGAAGCAAAGACGCAAGTTCAGTGTGCATGCATCTTGCAGCAAACAAGGTTTACCTGCCAATAGTTCTTCATTTTCACCCGTTCTGTTATGTCTTTGGTTCTTAGCCTCTCTGTTCGAACAAGTCGGCCAGCATCGTCTCTGCAAAAAAGCCGAAATACTTAACAGCTTTGAATTCAAATGGCATATATCAAAAAATATTACCCCATTGTAAACCTAGCAGCAGCATGGAATGCTAATAGCTTATCGGCCTGCTGGCCACAGGGTCATCTTTTCTGTTCTTTTTTCTTTTTTTTTGGGGGGGGGGGGTCAACGTTTTACACTAAACCCAAAAGCGAATGGGGTTATATCAAGATTTCAGCAAATTGCCATGCCTTTACTTTCTCCAGTCAACCCAACCCATATCTAACATTTTTGGTTCCACCATACCCTTATTATTGTGATTTACAGTGCCTAAAAAAAAGGGGAACCAGTAAGAAAGCAGAAAAGATAATATGTAGTAATGAAAATTACCTAAACCCAATAATAACATAAGGAACACCTGCCAGGAAAGATTGAATCTGCAAAAGTTAAAACCACCATGGTAAATCTTTTCCACTAAATACAGAAAAATTCCAATGACAATGTACATACATAACATTCTATCACACAACAAACCACTCAAAAAGTCAACTTACAGGATAATAAATGTAAATCATGGAGTAACAAAAATCTAAAGATAGGGCATAAGATAAACATTATCCCATACTTTTTGCAGATATATGAACATTTAGGCCATACTTGGCAAATCTTTAGCTTTAGCACACATACAATTATAGTTTCAAGAAATAGATCATAACCTTCCTATAATTGATGAGAATAAACAATTATAGTAGCACACCATTTGCAAATTTGGCTTTTGTACACATTAATAGCAAGTGCAGTTTGTTTATTCTCATCATAGCAACACAGTGGCACTTAGAAGACTGTCCAAACTTTTCAAAGTACAGAAAAAGACGTACAAACAAAAATATCAATAAAACATCTCAGCAGGGGTGAAATTTATCGGTGTTGCAGAAACATCTCAATCTGAAAGCATTCATCACCAAATTCAATATTATAAGAATGCCCCCTTTGAAATGTTATCAGGAACAAAATACCAGATTACAGTGATATCTAAGATAAAATGAAGTAGTTCTACTTCCGTATAATTCTAAAGGATGTCACAAAACCTTACCTTAATGGGTTTTACAAATTAAAGTCGAATTATCACAATCAAGTAAGCTTATTTCCAAATGACAGCATTGCAGATTGATTTAGTTTTGAACGACCCACGTTTAATTTCTTTCAATGGAAATTAACCGCCAAAATATATTTGAAAATGTACGATTATGGGTAGAAAAGAAATGGGAATAACTCAAAAATTCTGCATAATTAAAATACAACATAGCATGCTGAGTCAGAGATCAATGACTAACAGCTCAAATATTTCTACATGCATAGAAGGCAATACTTATCAAATGAAAAGGAAATTGATGCAATTTCATAGTCATCTTAGGGAGAAAATGTACCCAGAACTTGAGCAGTTTCTCTCTCTCATATCTTTCCTCAGTATGATAATCCAACTGCAGAAAAAGAGAGACATTTTACTACTTATCTGCAAAGATAATATCAAGATTTGGAAAAGACACAGATGCATGCCAAATGGCACAAAATGAATATGTATGTCAACCTCACGACTTGTTTTTAACTCTACATAGAACCTCCTTCCTTCATCAGTTGAGTCACAGCAATCCATTTCAGCACCCATCAAAATACGATGAGCCCCTAATTTCGTTTTGATGACAGAACAATATTCGGCATTGGCATCAACATGATGTATCTCTTCTCCATCAGCTCTTCTTGGATCTTCAGTGGCAAGGCTCTCAAAACAATATCCCCAATAGCATCTAAATCAACAAAAAACAATTAAAAGATAGAAGCAGATAGGGACATGATGACACAGCACTCTTTAACATGTCTAGAGATTTTGGACCAACTAGATTGAGTACGCCAATTTTTTTTTTTTTGATACTTATTAATAAATAAAATATAAAGGCTTGTAATATAAGGTCATCTAACCGTACTGAGTTATAGATATTTTCCCTTCTCTTCTCCTATTTTATGGATTCATATATATTTGTGATTTTGTATTTGATAAGTAATGCAATTCATTAATAAGCGCGAAAGGGAGCAATCCTAGTACACAGTTCATATATATATGTGGTAAAGCAACTATCATGGAATAACCCTCATTGTACAACTCATGCACCAAACATTGTTTTCCTCCCAATGATAAGTTACCCATTCAACACAAAACACCATTACTTCTCCCATTTTATCTCGAACTCTAACCTATGTTTATAAAATGAATCAAAGATGAAATCTGCTTGCTACAACAATTTTCTATAATATTTAATACAAAGCTACTAACATCCACTGTATCATTACCTTCGACGTTCCAACTCACTTTTTGGCCTTTCTGGCAGCTTATGCACGTCAAGATAGATGACCCCATTTCTCTTGTGCACACCCATTTCCCAAGGCTCATGTCGATTATAAGCAGTTGCTAATATCTGCAACAAAATGAGAAAAGCAGAAGCACTATAAGATGCCGCCAACCAACCTAACCATGTTCTTTTTTTTAATAATTAAAGGAAACAAAACCAATCAAAAACATAAAAACGATTAGTAGACAAAAATCCTAATGACAGATCCTAATAATATTCTTATGTAATTGGATCAAGCAAAAATACTTCTAATTTTTTTTTTTCTATCTTTCCTTTGCAAGGATGCCTCATCCTTCACTTCTAAGTAGGTTACATCTGTCTTCCATATCCATAACTCTCTCTCTCTCTCTCATCAAATCTGTCTTCCATATTCATGACCCCAATGAAAAAGCTAATGAGCATAGATCAGCAGTTGCAAACATTGTTCAAAGGGATTAACAATTACCTTATTGAGGTTGTTACGGTAAGTCTGCAAAAGCACCCAGAGAAAAAGGGAAAATATAAAAAAGAATAACCTTTACTATATAACCTTAATAAAAACATTATATACTTCTGAAATGTAGACTTGCAATACATTCATACCACAAAATGCATGTTTTGAAGTGGAATGTTTTTGTCTCTTATGCAATCAAGAAGATCACCGAAACCCTGAGAGCCTAAATCTGGTTTAGAGAGGAAAAAAAAAAAAACCAGAGTTGCCTGCTTAAATCAGCCTGATACACATAACCCAAAAGTACATGCATATTTAAAGATAAACTTCAACCTCTGTATTGTTCCAAAAGAAATCTAATTATGCTGATGCATAGTTACAATATTTTAGAAACAAGCATACCTTTTTTCTCGATAAAGGTATCAAAACCTTGATTCAAATCAGCCCCAACATCTTCACTTATAAGACGCTTAAAAAGCCTCTAATAACACAGAAAAAGAGTTGCATGAATGAGATAACCATAAACATGAATTTTACACACATCAACGAAAAGAATATTATTAAAAACGAAACTATACACAGGTCCAGCTCCAGAAAGCTTACCAGGCTGCGATCATCAAAGAAGACATCTCCACCTTCTACACGACTATAACAAGCAAGTTCGCTTGGCTATAGGATTAAATTAGCAAATTCAGAAATGATAAGAATCAAAACAGATATTACAAGGAATTCTCCATGAAGTCTACAATGATGGTTTATTAGCGGCATGTAAACCTACATAGAAAAATTGATATTAAGTCATATAAAAAAATGCCTATTATTGGCAATATACCACATCCAATAGTCACATAAACAGGATTTTTTAATCTTTTGATAGTTAAAAACTCACCCCCCCACCCCTTACTCCTTGAAGGAGATTCCATTTTGGTCCAAGGAGCATTGGCAACAAGAACATAAAGAAATAATAAACCAAATCACACCACAAAAACATCAATTGACAAACTGTTTTCACCATCCAAATTTCCTAATTTTGTGTTCCTTTCCATTCAAACCGTCATAATGAAAGACATAGAAAAGAAGATACAATATGTCAATGAATTAACATCTGGGGTGATCTAGGTCAAATCTTTTAAGGGAGATATGAAAGCTTTAAAATGTTCGTCAAACGCCATTGGTAAATCAAAGCTTAAAAATGCTTCTAGAAATTACAAAAAGAAAGAAATATAAAAGAACATAAACAAAGAAAAGAAGAGCTGCCATATTAAGATTTAACGATTCTTTTTCATTCAAAATTCACTAATATAATCTATCCTTGAAAGGAAGAAGAATGCTTTCTTACCTCCTGAAGAGCAATACGTTTTCGTGATAATGTTTCTTCACTCTTTGAAAGCCTTAGTTCAGAAACAAAGCGTTCATCACGACGACCATTCATAAACTTTTGACCATAACCATAGTTCTGTCTTGGGGGATAAGGTCCAGGTCGGGGAAGGAGGCCTGCTCCTCCTCTACCATTCATAGGACGGCCACGCCCAAAATTTCCTCTACCCTGGTTGTTAGGATTGCGAATTGCAGGCAACACTGCCACAAGGTATTTCGATGAGTTTGCATGAAAGAAATAAATCAAAAACATTTAGAGTGACAAAGAAAAGCAATAATTTCTGGCCAAACAAATGCATTAAGACAGAAAAAAAAGGGGGAGGGGGGGGCTGACAAAGTCATTGTTTAGGGGAAGAACACGAAATTAGCAATATCACACACCTTCAGTAAGATCAAATAAATTGTCAACATGCAGCCACATCACATTGCCATATTCCTCCAAAGGTATAAACTTTTGTTTATTGTTTCACTCTTTCACAAAGTTCATGTGTTTTGCACAAAGCATATGAAGAAACATCATTGTTCTTCAAACTTATCTGAAACTGACTTCTATTTTTCTGTAGCCAACCTCCATTTTATGGATAAGTCATCTTCGCAATATTCCCAAGGGTCTTTAACATGTAATGGACAAAAGATTTAAAACACCTTACTTTACTTCATCAATGTACTAACGTATCGTTCATTCATATACAAGAATTTGCAAAAATATGTTATATAACTTAGACTAGCATATTCGAAACTGACAAAAAAAAAAAAAAAAAAAAACAAGTGTTTTTAGTCACTACCCAATCAACAAACTCCCGTAGGGATGGAAGGAGGCAAAAATTTGAAAAACCCCATTTGACTATTCAAAAATTGTAAGTAAATCCCTATGCCCCCCATCTAAAAATCTTTTTTAAAAAAAAAAAAAAACCTCCTTTTAAGTTCCTAAAAAAATTTGAGAAAAAAAAAACGTTGACCTTCCATGGCCCCGAAACATTTGAAAAACCCTATGCCCTTCTGTACAAATTTGAAAATACCTTGTTGGATTCTGCCTTAAATTAAATTTAAGATAACCTCATAGCTCCCCTAAAAATCTTTTAAAAAAACCCCCATTAATATCTTCAAAATTTTGAAAAAATAAACCCTTCAACTGCTTTTAAAATCAAAGAAAGAACATTAAAACCTAATTCCTAAAAATTACTATAAAAAAAAAATAGAGTTCTTTTTTTTAAGCAGGACTTGTGACTTTCCTCCATCCTACCTCAACTCCCTTCCTCCCCCTCTGACCCCCACAGTAGAAATTCTTGGCTCCGACAGGCCTCCAAGTGCTCATTTCTTCACACATTATTCCATTAGTATTTAGATTACATTCTAGTCCTAAAATTTTACTTCTGTAAAGGTCATGCCGAAAGGCCTTCACATTCAATTTACAACATTTAACGGAAACATATTCGGTTGGTTTTTTTTGCATCTGCTCTTATCTGTAATAGGTAATTAACCTTTCCTTTGGAAGACAGAACTGCAGTGAAAGATGTTCCTGGACCTAGTAGTCTTTGATATGACACAGTCATGGGGTCATATTTTTTGATTTATAAGAAACCGACAGTATCTCAAGTGTTGTCCAGTGAATACAGTTGATTTAAACTACCTAAAACCGGCATCTCTTTCGGTAAACGAATATTTACTGAGAACTCGAATATCAGAACCCAATTGAAATCAATGCATTCCACAGGTAAGCAAATCTTGGAGAAGCACATAAATAAGCAAACCCCCGCCCCCCCAAAAAAAGAGCAAAATGGTATGTTTCAAGACCCATTCAACAAACACATCAAAGAAAAAGAACAAAAAAAAAAGGCTTACCAGGAATTGCGTAAGGACTAATAGCAGGGGTTTTACAGTAATCTTCGTTATCAGACCCAAACAGATCTTTATCTTCTTCGTCCCCACGATGCCCTCCATTGTTGTTCTCCACCTCTTCACCATTCCCTTCCACTTCTTCTTCTTCTCCTCCACTGCTTGCGCTCCCACTGGCGCTGCTGGACGAAGAGGCGGACGATGACGATGATGCTGATGAAGAGGCGGCGGATGACGACGACGACGACGACGACGGTGACGATGAGTGGGCCCCATCTTGTTGGACATCTTGGGTTCGGTTGTCGTTGTCGTCTTCGTGGTCCTCTCCGAATACATCTACGTCTTGCTCTGAGAAATCCATTCAAGGAATTTCGTTTGATCTATCCCGTTGCGTGTGTTTCTCCTCGGAGCCGCTTTTGGAATTTTATTTGCGTTTGAGAGGCCGAGTTGGTAGGCAATGTCTCGGAGATGCGACTCGGTTTAAACTGGGCCCAATGCCAAAAGATTCGGCCGAGTTAAATCCCACTCTCTATTATTTTTATTTTTCTTCCCCAAAATTCGTCGATTCACGTTTTATTTATTAAATTGATAGTTCAAGTGATATTTGTTACCTCAATTATTAAAATGTAAATTATTATGTAATACTTATTTTTATAAAATATGAACAATCACAAAGTTTATAAATAAAAATTATAGTAGTTTAAACATTTTTCAAATTAAAATCCACCACTCCAACGATAACACTATACACTCATTAGATAAAAGGAGTAAGGAAATTTTTTCTCTCTAGGGTTCCGGAGGGATCTTAGAGGAGAAGCCCTGTTTCCTCAAAGTTCGTCAAGAGCTGTGAGGGTGTTTTTGCGTGACTATTTGTCTGTTTCTTACTGCTGAACAAGAATGGCAATGGGGAACATGGCAGATGATTTGACGAAGAGGTGGGAAAATTTCTCACTGTCAGAAGAGGAGAGCCTTGAAGTTGAGATACACAACGACGCCTTGGAAGACATTGTAACCAAAGGCAAATCATGCCTTGTGGGCAAACTTATTGCGGAACGTATTGTAGGTAAGGATACTATCCGATCCACTCTTGTTAGGGGGTGGAAGCCGGAGGGTGCTGTGTCCTTCAAAACCCTGGGAAACAATTTGTTTTTGGTTGAATTTGAGCACTTTTGGGACAAAGCACGGGTTTTGGAGGGGAGGCCGTGGATTTTTGAGGATAATCTATTTGCGATGGAAGATTTTAACGGTTTGATTCCACCATCACAGATGGACTTTGAGAAGGTGGCTTTTTGGGTTCGAATGTACAACCTGCCTTTGGGATGTATGGGGAAAGATATGGGGTTCCAAATTGGGTCCTCCGTAGGTGAGGTGGAAGAGGTGGAGACGGCAGAGGACGGTGTGGGCTGGGGTGAATTCCTAAGAGTTCGTATCAAATTGGATGTGACCAAACCCCTCTCAAGAGGGAGAATCCTGAAATTGCAAGGCAAATCCCTGTGGACTGCTTTCCAATATGAAAAAATTCCAAAATTCTGCTTCAATTGTGGCGTGATTAAACATGGAACAGAGGGGTGTGCGAATGGAAGGGTTCGTAGGTTCTCCGGAGAAGCAACAGCACAACAGTATGGTTCTTGGCTGAGAGTACAGGAACGGCGGTATGGGGCAGGGCGTCTCCGGAACGGTGGTGACGGTGCGGCAAATCCCTCAAGTTTCACTGGTGGCGGGACAGAAAACTCTCACCGGAGGGAGAGAGTAGGGCGGCGTTTCGACGACTATTCCGGAGAAGGAAATTCCAGCGACAATCCGGCGACTCCCATGGCAATCAATGCAGGAGGCGTTATTTCTGGGAGCGGATTCTCCGGCGCACATCCAGGGATCTCAAAGGCACCTATTGGAAGCGGTTCCCGAGCATTCAATGGAGGCCTCCCTGCAGAAGGAAAAACAGCAGGATCCTCGCGTTGTCAGCCGTTGGAAGGAGTTACACAAATGGAGAAGGTGAAAACAGGGGGCGCAAATCACGGCTCCTCTACACTAGACATGGAGGATAGTCTTGATACAGTTGTGATGGAGGAAGTGGAAAGGGGAACGGCTGGAATGAAGGCAGAATCTGCGCAGAATCAGCCTTTGCGTGAGATGGCATTTATGGGGATATTGAAGGAAAATAGCAATTCTTCTAGCTCTCAGATATTGGCTTTTAAAGCCATTCCAGCTGTTACTCTACTGGAGAATCCGCAGGGGGATCTAAATGGCGTGGAGCCAGGGAATAAATTGGGCAATAAATCTCCACAACTTTATGACGTCCCAGTTGAGGGGCTGGAGGGCTTTTCAGGAAATGTACGAGAGCCTATAATTATGGAAAAAATGGACCCAGCTTTTAGTAGGGAAACGGCTGCATTGAATTCTGGTGGATTTTCAGGCATTTTCAAATCAGTCCCTTTGGTGCATCAGCCCTCGCAAAAAGTGGTTTTTAATGCTCGGAAATCACCCAAGGGTACTTTTGGAAAAAAGAATTCCAGTGAAGGTCTGCTATCCCACGTGACTCAAAATGCAAATAATCTCATGCAATCTGACTCCAAATTTGGTTCCGAAAACTCAGATGGAAATGCAGGGGTCTCGAGAAAAGGATGGAAGAAAAGGGCCAGGGCACAGCTTTTGGTACCGGATAATGATAAAGCTACGCCGGTGGTACTGGGTAAAAGGAAGGCTCAAGAGGGGGGATTGGATTTTGATGAGGATGGCAGCGGCAAAAAAGGGAGTCGGAGGACAATGCAAGGGGAAGACGATTTTCATGTTTTGGCGGCGGCTGATGCACAGCCCCGCCAATCATTATGAGTGTCTTAAGCTGGAACTGCCGTGGGCTTGGGAACCCTAGGACAGTTCGTGAACTTTGCCGTTTGGTGAAGGAGAAGCAGCCCATGATGGTTTTCCTGATGGAAACCAAATTGTCTTATTTTCAATTTGATTCAATAAAAAATAAAATTGGTTACACTGGTTTATTTGTTGTAAATAGTGTTGGAAAGGGCGGTGGTTTGGCTCTTTTTTGGAAAGAAGAAAGTTTTGTTACCATCCAAAATTACAGTCGTCGCCATATAAATGCTTTAATAAGAAATCCCGACACTGGCAAGGAATGGAAATTCACAGGCTTCTATGGGCACCCCGAGACTGCCAAGCGTAAAGAGGCATGGAGCTTGTTGCGACATCTGACTACATATTCCCCTAATGATTGGCTTTGTGTGGGGGATTTCAATGAAGTTATTGCTGACTCAGAAAAATATGGCGGTGCTCGGAAGCCAAGGGGCCAGATGGAAGCTTTTAAAAACACTCTGGAGTACTGCCAGCTAAGTGATTTAGGTTTTTCGGGACCAAAATTTACTTGGTGTAATCATCGGGACGGAGCTCATTTTACAAAAGAAAGACTAGACAGGGCGACAGCTAATAATGGGTGGTGTGATCTCTTCCCCGAGTTCAAAGTTGAGATTTTGGCGGCAAGAAGGTCAGACCATGCGCCTTTGTTCTTATCATTTTCTACTCTTGGCATTCATACCCGAAGGAAGAAACGCATTTTCAGATATGAAGCATGTTGGGATCGTAAGAAGGTTTTTAAAGATGTTATAAAAAAGGTTTGGAAAGTTAAAAGCAGAAAGGATGAAGCATGGGGCATTCTGAAGGAAAAAATTCAAAAATGCCAGCAAGCATTAATCTCTTGGAATGGGGCAAATTCAGGCCAGACAGAAAAACTAATCACTCAAAAAACAAAATTACTGGAGGAATTGCAAGATGGTGATGGTCTTCTGGACTTGGAAAATATTCACAATCTCCAACAGGAGGTCAGTGATCTGATGGAACAAGAGGATGTGAAATGGCAACAACGTGCAAAGGAAAACTGGCTGAAATATGGAGATAAAAATTCCAAGTATTTCCATGCTTGTGCTAATCAACGGCGACGAGCAAATCTTTTGAGCAGTATTCAGGCTGAAGATGGGACAGTGTGCACCACGCAGGATGAAATGGAGCAGGCCTTCAAGACTTATTTTCAAAATCTCTTCTCCACCTCCCACCCAGCAGGTGTGGAGGGCTGTATCTCCGTACTACCTACCAGAATTTCAGCAGAAATGAATGAGCTATTAAATCAAACATTCACAAAGGAAGAGGTGTGTTCTGCGCTAAATCAAATGGCGCCTCTCAAAGCCCCAGGTCCAGATGGTTTTTCTGCTGATTTCTTTCAAGAACATTGGGCATCTATAGGCGAGGAGGTATGTGCTGCAGTCCTTGGTTTTTTTAAAACAGGGTATTTGGATAGTGATATTAATTCTACATTTATAGCATTGATTCCAAAGATTAAAAATCCCATCTCTGTGACGGAGTTTAGACCTATTAGCCTTTGTAATGTTGTTTATAAGATTATTTCCAAGATGCTGGCGAATAGGTTGAAACGGATCCTGCCACAGATTATATCACCAAACCAAAGTGCATTTATCCCGTGGCGATTGATATCTGACAATGTTCTTGCGGCATACGAAACTCTTCATTCGATGCACACAAGACTATGGGGCAAGGAGGGATATATGGCGCTGAAACTTGACATGAGTAAAGCGTACGACCGAGTGGAATGGAATTTTTTGGAAGCAGTTATGCATAAGATGGGTTTTACCCCACAGTGGATTGCGCTCATTATGACGTGTGTCAGGTCGGTGAATTACTCAATTCTAGTGAATGGTCAACCTGTGGGAAAAATTATTCCTACTAGAGGCATCAGGCAAGGGGATCCATTGTCTCCATATCTTTTTATCCTATGTGCAGAGGCTCTAAGTGCCCTCCTTCATCACGCAGAACAATCGGGTTATCTATCAGGAGTTCCTACTTCTAAACATGGGCCTCGCTTAAATCATTTATTTTTTGCTGACGACAGTCTCCTCTTTTGTAAGGCAAATGCGACGGATTGGCACAGATTGTCTCTTATTTTGGATCGATACGAGAGGGCATCAGGTCAGAAACTTAATAAAGCAAAAACTGCCATATTTTTCAGCAGGAACACTAGTCAGCAGGCCAAGGATATTATATTCCAATTATCTGGCATCCCAGCCACCCAGCGGTTTGACAAGTATTTGGGTTTACCGGCTCTTGTGGGTAAGTCGAGGTCACGAGAATTCCAAGGGATTAAAGACAGAGTATGGAAGCGATTGAATGACTGGAAAACAAAATTTCTATCTCAGGCAGGAAAAGAGATTTTGTTAAAAGCTGTGGTCCAAGCTATTCCCACCTATAGTATGAGTATCTTCTCGCTTCCGAAGGCACTTTGTCGCGATCTCAATTCCATGATGCAGAAATTTTGGTGGGGCCATAAGGATAATTATTCCAAGATCCATTGGATGAGTTGGGAGAAGATGGGATATCCTAAGTCAAAAGGAGGGATGGGTTTTCGTGATTTACCTTGTTTTAATAAAGCTCTCCTGGCCAAACAATGCTGGCGTCTTTTCCAAGATCCTAAGGGTTTGGCAGCTCGCATTCTCAAAGCTAAATATTTTCCCCGAGATTCGTTGATGGAAGTGGCGCTATGTAAGAGACCGTCATTTGCTTGGCGAAGTATTTGTTCGGCTCGGGATCTGTTATCTGAGGGTAGTTTCTGGAGAATCGGGGATGGGAGTACGGTCAAGATTTGGGGCGACAAATGGATGCCATGTCCTACATCTTTTTATGTGCAATCACCAAGGAGGATATTGGCTATTGATGCCAAAGTGGCGGATCTAATCGACCCTGATACCAAGTGGTGGAATCTGCCACTTATCAATGCAGTTTTCAAGAAAGAAGAGGCAGCTATTATATGTAAAATTCCCCTTAGTCGCTATGGACAAAAAGACGTCATGTCTTGGCGGGCAACGACAACAGGGGAGTTTACGGTCCGTAGTGCTTACCATGTGGAAAAGGAGAAACATGAGCACTCCCGAGGTGAGAGCTCTTCAGGTTCAGGCAGTAGTAGAGTATGGACTACCATCTGGAGACTCCGAGTTCCGAACTCTGTCAAAATGTTTCTATGGCGGGCCTGCCACGACATCCTTCCCACCAAGGAGAATTTGAAAAAGCGAGGTATTGTGACGGAATCTAATTGTATTTTTTGTCACTTGGAAGGCGAAAGCACTATGCATATTTTATGGAACTGCCCTTCATCTAATGATGTTTGGGGGGCAAGTGCGATGAAACTACAGAAGTGCCCTATAGGAGGAGATTCTTTTTTGGATTTACTGGAAGGGTTGATTGACACATGCAACGAAGAGGATTTAGAACTCTTTGGCATGATTGTGAAGAGCCTTTGGTTTAGAAGAAATAAGGTGTGTCATGAGGGTGTTTTTATACCTCCAAATACACTAATTAAGGAGGCTCTTATCACTCTTAATGCTTTCCACCTGGCCAATACCAAAGAAGGGGCAACTGACTCAATTCGGGGGTTACCCGAGCAGGTACAGTGGCGGCCTCCATCGCCGAATACTTACAAAGTGAATTGGGACGCAGCTTTAGACCCAGTCAATCAAAGGATGGGGGTTGGCATCATTGTTAGAGACCATCTGGGGAGGGTGCATGCTGCGCGCAGTACTATGGTCGAAACTTTTCTGGAGCCTGTAGTTGCAGAAGCAATTGCGGCACTACATGCAGCTGAGTTTAGTAGAGATCTGGGACTTCAAAGGATTATGCTAGAGGGAGATTCGCTCCAAGTGGTTAATGCAATTCAAGATATGGGTCCAAATTGGAGCAAGTATGGTCACATTGTAGCCGATATTCGAACAGTTCTCCAAGGACTTCAAGGTTGGCAGATATGTCACACTAAGAGGGCAGCTAATTATGCGGCACATGGTTTGGCCAAAGAAGCAATCCTTAATGCCATAGATAAGGTCTGGATGGAAGAAATTCCAAGTTGTATCTCTGACTTTGTAATCTTAGAGCATCATGCTCTGCTATCTTAGAGTTTTTACAGAACTCTAGATTTTACCATTTTTGATGAATGAAAGTTGATATTAATTTTTCAAAAAAAAAAAGAAAAAATCCACCACTCCACTATATCAATATAAGAAAAGATACTTATTAATTAAGTAATTAAGTAATTACAAGTGATCTATCAAGAGTGGTTTTTTGAATTAAAAAGAAAAAGAAAAAAAGCAAGAGTGGTTTTTCTCTCTCCTTTATCCCTTTATAGGTATTACTCCCAAAAAAATAAAGGTGGGTTCTCTCATTCATTTAGAAGAAAGGGTGTTTTTTTTTTCCTTTAAAATTCACTAAAAATTGAATGGATAAGGGAAAGTTAAAGAAAGGAGGGAAAGATGAGAAGTTTGTTTAACCATTTAAATGCATAATGACTCTAAAATATGTAATTATAGATATCAATTTTTTATCATTTTCTTATTTCTCAACCAATACACGACTCCATTTAAAAAAATAAAACAAAATAACGGTTTACCTAAAGTGTTTTGAGTTATTTGTTAATATTTTTATTTTTTTATTAAAAAGAAGCATAAGTTATCATAAAAAACGTTGTCAAATGAGCCTAACGCTTCTATTCCAAACAAACAAACAAAAAAATAAATAAAGAAATAAAGACAGTCGATTTATTTGTTAAATGAGCAAAGTTAGCATGCTATTAAGAATTGTTACTTTGCATTTTTCTGGCAGTCTCAGTTGACATGGTATGCATGCTCAATCTACTTTTAAATCAATTTAATTAAAAATGATAAAAAAAATAAAAATAAAAATAAAATAAATTAAGGGTAAATTGAACATGCCACACCAACTACAAATGTAAAAAGAATGTTGAAAAAATGAAAAGTAACATTTCTCAATTGATAGTAGGTCCATTCAACTTATTAAATAAACTTAGGTAAGTCTATTCAAATTTGAAAAGTTGTAATGAATTTGATCAATTAAGTATAGAGTCCAATTAATTAGAAAAAAAAAAAAGTATAGAGTCCAATTATAACTAGAGTTGTGTAATTTTTATAGGGAAAGAATTATTAATTAACAGATTAACTTCTCTCTCTATTTAAGTTCTCTCCAAAGTTCAAACCACAATTACCAAAGTTAGGGTTCTTGTATTATATATAGAACGATTTAAAAATTGACACAAAGACAACTATATATAATAAATCTATTTTTCCACGTCAATTAGGGGTTTTTAATTCGGATTAGGATCTCTTACAAATTCAAAAAAAAAAAATTATAGATTATAAAATTACAGAATTCAGGCAGTTCTTTATATCAAACGATTTAAAAATGTAAAAAAAGTGGCATGTTAATGAGACAGTCAAAAATAATTTTCCTTTCAAAAAGCTTATTCTTCATTTTTAAAGAAAAACTTATTCTTCAAAAAAATAAAAGTCATTTTTTTCGCTCAAAGCTTTTTTACAATATACATAGCAATAACCTAATGAAAAATATACTAAATTTTTGTCAGTAACATGCCACCTTTTTAATCAGTGGCATTTTTCAAGCTGTTCAATACAGGAAACAACATGAATTCAGTAATTTTAAAATCTACATTTTTTAACATGCGGATGCGATTAACTCCTCTATCCACTATCTACATACCTTTACATATGTATTTTGCAACATGTATTGTAGATGATTTGGTTGACTGTGTTACTTTCTCGTATAACACATGAGCAAAAGAACAAAAATAATGTACAATTAATATATTTTCAAAATAACCGCATCCTTATGTATAGCCTTAATAGTTATTGATGTTAATGTCCCCAAAAAAAAAAAAAAGAATAAATCTCTAGTGATAGTGATGTGGCTCCTTTTGAGCCTTTAGATATTTTCATTGTGCACATGCGATTCTCCTAAAAATTGAAGAAAACGGAAGGCTTATAAGAAGCTGCTTCTCGATCGCTCCTAAGTTTTCGAACTCGACTCGACTGAATCATGTAGATGTTCAAACTCCGTTATACAAGAGAGATTAAGCATTTATTATATGCTCGAATTATAATAAATCAAACAAAATAAGTATTTAGTATATTCAAAAATTATAATAAATCAAAAATTTGTCGAAATAAAATTTTATTTTAATTAAAAATCCCTAATTTCCTTTCCAAATTAGCGGTGCTGGTTTTTTCTGTCTCACCTTTAGCCCTTGCCTGGTTTGTCCATCGGAGTTTCTCTTTCCCCTTGTGCCATTTCTGGTTAAAGAAGAAGACAAGGAAGTAGCTTAAACGTTCAGCCTAATTGCCTGCTCAAAAAAGTAACTGCGTAGGAAAAAATAAAAAAAGGGTTGACTGAGTATATCGTGATTTGTTCCCTTTGTTTCGTGTTTTTTTTTTTTTTTTTTTTTTTGAGATTCTGCCCACATTCATGTTGTATTTATTTATTTTTGGGTGAGCTAACATAGTCATTTTGTTATGTTTTAGGCTTATAATGAGGTTGGACCAAATTTTGTAGACAAATGAAGAAGCTTGTACTCTTATCCTATAGCATTTACATCTGGCTTAGTAAATATTAATTTAGCTTAAATAATACTTTTTTTTTTTTAGTTACTAATTTTTTTAAAGCACTTACATTTGGTTAAATACTTTATTTATTTATTTTCACTTTTTCATTTAAAATATTATTTCTTTTTACTTATATTATTTTCAAAAAAGAGAAGAATCAAGTTAATTTTTTTATTAATATAAATTATGTATTGTTTTGCTACAATGCTCCATAGTAAATTCTTAAATATTTCAACAAGCCGAATGTATAATTTTTTTGAAAATATTTTGTTATAGAACTGGCCAAAACAATACTATAGGAAAAATATGTATTAGGAAAGACATCAACGAGTACTAGGTGTCTTCGTTTTTATTAAATTTATTTGTGACATTAGAGACGACTAAATATTGTTGTCATTGATAGATGATTAATAGTAATCAACATCATTAAAAATAGGAAAAAATGTAAAATCAGTTCATGTAGTTTATTTGATTTACAATTAGTTTTATATGGTATCAAAATGACTCAGACGTTCCTGAGTATGCTAAAAAGATAATTTATTCCCTACAGTTAAATTTCGTTCACTTACTTAATATATTTGGTTAGTATAACACTGACTTAAATATGACATATGTTACAATTTTATTGGTTCTGATATGTAACACTAACAGAATTTATTAAGTTAGTGGACATAATGATTGTAGTAAGTAAATTGTTTTTTTGGTGAATCTCAGTGATTTCCTTATTCTTTTTTATACCACAAAAAGTTAATTACAAATTAGGTAAATCATAGACACTAATTTTATATTTTTTTCTTAAAAATATATCCCTAAACAACATTTTTCTTTAGCCCAACAAAAAAAAACAAAAAACCTATAGTTCCGTTTGTTAAAGCTTTTACACCTCCTTTACCTTATTCTTGAAATTTTTGTACTATAAAACTGTACTTCTCAGCGGATTTTAAAATGCCTAACGTATTCTTTTTTCAATAATGTCCCTCAATGTCCCATTTGTGTTTGATGAGGGTGTTGTAGATATTTTCAAATGCGGAGACATTTTAGACCGAAATTTTTTCTTTTCCAACAAAATTGCAGGTTGGTAAAGCCTTTTGTCAAATCGCGCTAATATTGGCCATGTTTGGCAAAAGTTTTCACTATTCATTGGGTTTCACTATTCATCATTTTTTCTAAATAAAAAAAAAATACATTCCCACTTTTTATATCACATCAACTACTTTTTAACAATTTTTTTTGCATTTTTTATTACTATTAAAANTCAAAAATCAAACAACCCACTATTCACAATTCACAACCCACTACCTTTGCCAAACAAGCTCATTGAAAAGCTTGTCGGGTAATGATGGAGTTATATCATTCCCGTACTATCTATGGTTGACCCGCTGTCTCTTTTCTGCACACACGCAACACTATTTTCAGCCTTTCTTTCACGTTTTTTTCTTTTTTGCAGAATCAGCTTTTGAAAGCTTTGATGGTTTATGGTTTTCCTCCTTACTAATTTTCAGGGGTTTAACATGAATATATATATAACCGGATATACAAGTGTTTGAGATATACAAAAATACACAAAGAGAAGTAATTCAACTAAACTACCAATGCAGCACTGATCTTAACCTTAGCATGTTTGTATTCGTCCTTCAGAGTTGGAGTTGGCTTTGGCTTAGACTCCTTCGTGAACTGAATTTTATTTTTTAACAATAATTAATTAAGAATATTAGAAAATATAACTAACGAAAAGAATAAACAACTTTTTTAAAAAAAAAAAATAATTATCATTAATTTAAAACATATAAATGTGACATAATTAGTTTTTCATGCCTCCCGTCAATATTTATTCAGTTTTCTTCAATGAGTTTTTATATTCTGAAATTGATGTATGAAATTTAATTATCGTAGTGGTGTTTACCTTTGCTTTTTAAATGAAAAATCTACAGCTTTAAAAAATAAAGATATAAATATGAAATTATATTCTTAGTTAATAAAAAGAATCCTGACTTGTCAGTAGGCACTTTCATACCACACCCCCAACCTATAAAAGAAATAGTTAAAAGAGGAAGTTGTTAAAAAAGCCATAGAGGAGATCGATTAAGTTGTTAATAATGTAGAATCAAGGCTAGAGTNATACAAAAAATTTACAACATTCCCCCTACTTTATATCACATCAAAAATCAAACAACCCACTATTCACAATCCATTACCTTTGCCAAACAAGCTCATTGAAAAGCTTGTCGGGTAATGATGGAGTTATATCATTCCCGTACTATCTATGGTTGACCCGCTGTCTCTTTTCTGCACACACGCAACACCATTTTCAGCCTTTCTTTCACGTTTTTTTCTTTTTTGCAGAATCAGCTTTTGAAAGCTTTTGATGGTTTTATGGTTTTCCTCCTTACTAATTTTCTGGGGTTTAACATGAATATATATATAACCGGATATACAAGTGTTTGAGATATACAAAAATACACAAAGAGAAGTAATTCAACTAAACTACCAATGCAGCACTGATCTTAACCTTAGCATGTTTTGTATTCGTCCTTCAGAGTTGGAGTTGGCTTTGGCTTAGACTCCTTCGTGAACTGAATTTTAAGAATATTAGAAAATATAACTAACGAAAAGAATAAACAACTTTTTTTTTAAAAAAAATAATTATCATTAATTTAAAACATATAAATGTGACATAATTAGTTTTTCATGCCTCCCGTCAATATTTATTCAGTTTTCTTCAATGAATTTTCATATTTTGAAATTGATGTATGAAATTTAATTATCGTAGTGGTGTTTACCTTTGCTTTTTAAATGAAAAATCTACAGCTTTAAAAAATAAAGATATAAATATAAAATTATATTCTTAGTTAATAAAAAGAATCCTGACATGTCAGTAGGCACTTTCATACCACACCCCGAACCTATAAAAGAAATAGTTAAAGAGTAAGTTGTTAAAAAAGCCATAGAGGAGATCGATTAAGTTGTTAATAATGTAGAATCAAGGCTAGAGTTTTCGAGGTGGATCATTGACAAAAATATTTTTGGATCAGCGAGAAGCTCTTGAATCAATCATCACATCCCCTTTCCAAATGACATTTTTTGTTTGTTTCACACTCTCTCCATCTCTCTGCATAAAGGTATAAGCAAAAATAGATTTTGGGTTATTTCTAAAAAAAATATAAATTAACTATAAAGCTGTCAAAAAATTCTAGTATAAATTGGGTAATATCTTTTTTTGCCAAATTATTTGATCATATCTTGTGTACAATCAATTCATTATCTAATCATGGAAAAAAAAATTATTAATAAATCAAACGGAAGAAACATACATTAATTTATGTATGACAAGTGATAAGCAAGTATTAAAAAAGATAATCAGAATTTTTGGCTACAACATCAATCTTTTTTTAAGTGATTAACGTTGCTCAAATCAATAATGACACGTGACAATAAGTTATAAAAAAATGCAAATGTAGCATTGCTCTCCGCAATATCAATATAATATTACTCAAATATTTTGTAGAGTTGTTGGTAAATGGTGTAGGTGTAAGATTACTCAAATAAAAACTCATACAGCAACGAAAATTCATAATATTTTGTTTCATTACAAAACTCAAAGAAAAAAGACCCTCACAAACATCCCTCTTTTCTTTTTTTTCTCATCTAAGCAGTACTCGTAACCTTCACCTCACACAACTAATAGAAAGCTTAATTGTACGTACCCCGCCGTCTAATTTTGGTCACAGTACTTAACCTTTTTTTATTTTCATTACAGAAAGGACGACGTACTCACATAATGTACGTATGTTGGTTTCGACCGGTTCTATCTATCCTACACGTTGCTCCATTCATTAATTTCAATCAGTTCAATTTCAACTTGAGGAGGAGGAGGAGGTGGCGGGTCGGATTCTTCTTGGCGTTGAAGGACGCAGATGGCAATAAAAGCAGGATTGGTTTGGAGAGCATCATAAAACCAACACATAAACCGTTTCAACTGGTCCAAAAACATCCTATACCAAGGAGACACGATTACAATTATCGGAAAGACAAGCCAAAAAATTGATGGCGGAAAAAGGAGGGAGGCCATTAATGAAAGCATCAAGGGACCCGAGAAATTTGTCCTCAGATAACAGATGGGCTCCACAGTGAAAGGGAGGTTGACGGAGGTGGAAAGAAAGACGAACGTAAGAATGACAAGAAACAGATAGTAGGCCATCATCATCAAAAGAGGATTATTATTACCTAGGATTTCGATCGATCCCAAGTTACTGTTTTGGGATTTCAGGACCGTAGAGATGAGGGTTATTAGCGGTGGAACCACATATCTCAAATCTATAACACACCGCATGATGTGCAGACGTTGAGGAGAGATCTGCAAAAGTACTGATCAGTCTCGTGTGGGATAGTCTGGATATATATAATGATGTGCAGAAAGGCTTCCAAACCTGGATATATATAATGATGTTCAGAAGGTTTGGACTGATGCAGAAAGGCTTCAAAGGTTTGCCTTACAAGCCCTGCTAGACACGTACACTTTCAGCGTGCTAGCTGCTCGATCGCCTGCTTTGGGCAGGGCAGAAATTAGTACTTCGAATTTAGAGCATTCACACTAAACGCTAAATTTGATTATTATTTTTTATTTTTATAACAAAACACACAAAAATTATAATTTAATAAATTCTTTATCAAATGTTAAATTTAAGAAGAAACTTCAGACAGATTCTCTGAACTTTAGTCCTTTTTTATATGCTCTTTAATCTTTAAAAACTTTCACTTTAGTACCTTAAACTTTTAATGTCTATCACTTACACCTCCCATTAGGATTTTCGGTTAAATCCTAAAGAATGATGCAAAAATTTTCAAAATATACCTCATTTTAGATTATTTTTTTATAATTTTTTTTTTAAAAAAATATATGAGTTTTTTGAAAATTTTTGATGGAGTTGAACGGTAAATCCTGACGGAATGAGATAACGTAAGAGAAGTTAGAAGTTTAAGGTACCAAAGTAAGAATTTTTTAAAGATTAGGGTAGACATGTCAAAGAGGCCTAAAGTTCAGAAGGTCTATATGAAGTTTCCTCTAAATTTAACATTTGTCAAAAATTTTCTTAAAATCTAAAAAGTCAAAAAGTGAATGTTAAAATTTTGGGATAACTTCACTTACCCTTTAAATTGTCACCCATTTTACAATATCCCTCTCAAATTCAAAACCTTTTGATAAAATATAATATTTAATTAAAGTATATAAATATTTAAAAGAGTTAATAGTTAGTGATTTGAAAAGTGACTATTAAACAACTAAAATAGATTTTAGAGTTAAATTAAAAGAAATGTTAAAAAGTTCATTGTGAAAATAATGATACATCTCAACCCATATCTAGTTTATGTACATCAAATTAATGTAACTTTAAAATTATTACTGAATCAAAATTTAATAATAATTTATTATAATCTAATAATAATTTAAAATTTATATTAATTTTAATAACATAAATTAACATATATAATTACTCTATTGTGAATGCGATTTGCCGCTTATTGAAAGCGTATGACTCTATTGAGTGTAGGCCTGAAATGAAGAGTACGGAGGAACAACCAATAACATGCATGATAAAAATTAAAGGACGAAATTCTACAAACTGGTTTGTAGGAGTTTCCTACAAACCAGCTTGTAAAGTGACATGTGTCCTTTAAGCATGTGAAAAGCACATGTTTTATTAATTAATGCTATTAATTTTAGATGTTTTATCATTAATGCTATTAAATAGCATAAAAGCACGTACATGTTAATAATAAAAATGTACTTTTCACATGCTTAAAAGACACATGTCACTTTTACAAGCTGGTTTGTAGGAATTTCCTACAAACTGGTTTGTAGAAATTTCTGTCCAAATTAAAAAAGAGACCGACGTGTCGCGGATTTTATCCACACATGATTCGCCTTTCTTTTCTACGAGAGATCAATTTTTTCAAAAGTTCTTAGAATATTCTACTTATCCAATTAATTTTTTCAAACCATACATTTAACTTGGAATTCAAAGATTAAACACGTTCTAATCATGCAGGACGTCCCAAGAGTCGTAGTCGCGCCGCGGGAGGGGTGGGTGGCGGGCCACCAAAAAAATTTTCCAGGTTTTTATTTTTATTTGAATTATTGTTATTTTTATTTTATTTTATAAATTTTTTAGTTATTTTAGTAATTTTAGTATAATTGTAAGAAAAAACATATGTATTGTTATCAAACTAAGAAATATGGCTAGTTCATTTTATATTCTTTTATTTTTAATAATAACTATTTTTTTTTTTTAATTAAATCGTTTTTGTGTACCAAACATGCATGCCCTTAGGAATCTTAATTCGTGGAAAAGAATGACAATCGGAAAAACAAAAAGAAAATAATTTTTTTTTATACAGTGGCTCAACCAAAAACAGAAAAAAAACTTTTCCCAAAAAAAAAAAAAAAAAAACTATATGGTGGCTCAACCAAAAAAAATATACAAAAATAGAATGGTGGCATGTACGTAGTACACTCTTCTTCTTCTTCTGTTGAAGTATTATTTTGTTAGTATTATTCTATTATGTTATAGACTTGTTGTTTTATTTTAGAATTTGATTTGAGACACTTTATTAGCCCCTAAGGGTGTACATGCAGATAGATATTAACTACAATTATTCTCTATTCGCATATGCGGATGCAGTTAACAAAACTATTATCCTCATATGCTTTTTCTTCTGTTAAAGTATTATTTTGTTAGTGTTATTCTATTATGTTATAGACTTGTAGTTTCATTTTATAATTTGATTTGAGTCACTTTATTAGCCCCTAGGAGTGTACATGTAGGCAGATATTAATTGCAATTATCCGCTATTCACATATGCGGATGCAGTTAGCAAAAATCATTATCCTCATATGCTAATGTTGGTAGTGGTTTTAGGGTCTGCAGATGTAGTTAATAACCGCATTATATTGTGTGTGTGTGTGTGTGTGATATTAAATGTCATTCTTGTATCTCTATTGTATCACTCCAAAAATGATCTGGCTTTTAAAATCACTATTAGCTTACAATTCAATAGTGATTTATCATAAATCTAATGGTAATTAATTTTAAAAATTACATCATTTTTTGAGTGACATAAGAGAAACATAAGAATGACATTTAGCATTACGCTCTCTCTCTCTCTCTCTATGTACATATAATATTTTTTTGATGTTTTGAATTTGTAATATTATTATTATTATTTTTATTTGGTTGTTGGATTTGTAATGTTGTTGCGTTGTTGGATTCACATTTGAACAACCACACTTTGTAATTTGTATGTTCGTATTTTTTGGATAAACCCATCATGGATTGTTTGTATTTTCTTTGTTATTTTTAAGTTGGAATGTGAAATAAAGATCTAAAATACTAAAAACAAGCTCAAACTATTTTCAAAATCGTTTAAAATAGGCCTTAATGGAGACCCAAATAAGTCCCAAAAGACTAAAATATATATGCCTTAAAGGCCTATTACTTGAAATGAAGATATCAGATAATAACAGCAATAACCGCGCGGATACGATTAGTAATCACATGATGCGAAGATGGATATCTAAAGGTGATATCCACATTATGCGGATGCAGATACGATTATTAGAAATATCCGCTTCCCAATAGGGTTGGTTCAGCCACTTCCAAAATGCCAAAATAAAAAGCTTTTTTTGAAGGGTTGGACCTTTGGGGGTGGCCAAAACTATCAATTGGCCAAAATTGGGATGACTGGCTACCCCAATTTTGCAAATAATAATAATAATAATAATCTTTTTTATTTTTTTATTATTTTTTAATTTTTAATATTTTAAAATAATATTAAAAACTTATCTAGAATATGTGTCGCATTTTTAAGTGCATTGATGTTGATATCCGTTAAAAAAATGGATAGAAGGTGTAAGTTGGTATTTAGGTTTAAGATAAATACAACTGAGACTTTATTAATACTATTAAGACTCTAATGCATTACACGTCTTTGAACTTGTTGAAAACTTTTACACATTATATGTGACTGGAACTCTATCAAATACTTAGGGGTTTTGAGAAATATTCTATCCTCATTCCTTCAAACAACAAGAAAAATAAGGTTATATTTTAGAATTTTATCAAACTGTAAATGCAATTTCAAGGATATAAAGAGAGATAGGTAAAACTATAATCACATAGATGATGTGATTAGCGTTTTTCTTGCATTGTTATATTCTTAATTCCAAGGGGTTGGCTCAAGTAGTAAGTACCTTGGTCTTGGTGGCATTCTCATTAATTCTAAATTCAAATCTTCTTGGGAGTAAACAATTTTTTTGGGCCATGCCCGCCGGCGAAGTCGGAATCTTACCTGATCCATGTAGATGTGGCGTTTTGAATGGGTATGGGATTTGCTCTGCAATAGTGGATACACGAAGCGACTCTAATTTGGAAGGGTTCCCATCATAAAATAATAATAATAAAAAAAATATAAAAAACAAAAAAGAAAGAAAAAGAAAGGGGGAGGGAGATGGTTGAAAACTGCGATCATGTGCAGACGAAAATTTGAAAAATGTTCCCAATAATTTCAGTATGAAACAAGGTTCATTATTTTAGAAATATATAATGAGATATAGAATATGAAAGAAAAAAAAAATTGAGGAAGCATTAAGGGCATGTTTGGAATTGCGATTTCAAAAAGTACCATTTTAAAAATAGCAATTTTAAAAAGTGCGATTTGAAAACGTGATTTTTGAAAACGCAATTAAGCGTTTGACAAAATCATAGTTTGATATTTAAAATCGCAATTTAGCCTTTAAAATTATGCGTTTTTAAAAAAACACCTCCTTACCTGCGATTTGAAAACGTAGATTTTCTACGTTTTTAAATCACAGTTTTTTAAAAACGCAGTTCCCAAACGATCTACTTTTTGTGATTTGGTTTAAAATCGCACTTATTGTCTACGAAATTGCAATCTCAAACGCACCTTAAGACTACATCTTAAATATATTAAAGTATGATAAACTGTATTATAATTGTTTCTATTTATAGAAAGGTTAGGAGTGGTGAACAAGAAACCCTAGACTAAATAACAAAGGGAATAAACTTACAAGGAAACTAAATAAATCATAATATTGAAAATATTCTAACAATTATTTTTTTCATTTTTATTTTTACTTTGGTAATTTATTTATTTATTTTTGTTTTAAGATAACACCAAACAATACTTTTTAATTACTACATCACAATCATTGTTATTCTCTCCCCAAAAGCAATATACTCTTTTATTTTTTATTCCTAAGCCAAAGGCAATGCCCCCTTGAATGAGAAGATTGATCATTGTAAGCACTATTTGCAGACTTCCTAAACTTCTTTTATTTATTTAAATGTAGGAAAAATTTTTAAAAACCCACATGCAGCAGATTCTATTTTCCTTCTCTAAACCAATAGAAAGCTACAGCGGTACCCAAGATTTAGGGAAGCACTTTTAAAAATACTAGGTTTTCTAATTTTTTTTTTTTTTTTTCAAAAAGTTGGTTCCCAAGCGATGGGATGATGACACATCATTTAAGAACGATTTTTTTGAAAAAAAAAAAGAAAGAAAGGAAAACCCAACATTTCTCAAGCACTTTAGTTTCTTTTATCCTTACTTTATTTAAAAGAAGACTTTCTCTTTTCTTTTTTTTTTTCCTAACATTGATTTGATCGAAATAATATTTAAATGGTTTAAGAAAAGGATAATGAAAGTTATTATGGAGTTGTATTTGAATAAGAAAATAAAAAGTAAACTGGTTCCTGAAAAAATTTAAAGAAAGGTGTTGAGAATGCTCTATTGTAAGGGATGCATATGTCTACTTTGCACATGCTCACAAGGAACTCCATTGCCTCATTGTTAATTTGTCTGCCACGTACCAATTTGTTAGAATATACGAAAAATATAATATATTTTTTGTATATTTTATATTTGGGTGATATTGTAATATTCTCTATATAGGGTTAATTGTAATCAAATATGAGAGAATTGATTACCAAACTTATATTTATCATATATCTTATAAATAGGGACCTTTATATTGTAGACAAAATTAAGTTAATGAGCATAATGTAGCCCTAAGGGCCTTTCAGAGTGGTGGACTTAGGTGTCTAACACCGAACCACCCTTAATTTCCTGTGTCTCATTCTCTTTCCTGCTTTCGCTCTTATTTTCATATTTTAGTATTCTGCACATATTTTAATATGATATCAGAGCCAAGTTCTTGTGGCATTCAATAAACGTCATTGACATTTCCTGATATTCTCTCCGATGATCTCATTGTCCCCGTCATCCTCGCTTTTTGCCTACACTATCCTTCACGAATGTCAGCCTTTTAGGCCTTCTCTCACATTGTTCCGCATATGTATGTGAAGCTTGGAAGTTGTTCTACAAAAGTTGTGGCTTTGGGTCTTTTTAACGGATTGTCTCCGTTTTTCGGCCGTGACACAATGTAGTTCGGCCCCTCATGGGATTTGACAGTTAGTTTCTGTTACTCCTTCCATAATTGTCGATTGCGGCTTTAGGTCTTTTAATGGATTGTTTCTGTTATCCGGTCATCACTTTCAACCTTCCTCGCCGGCATCACTTTGATCCAACTACCGACTTCAACTGCATTTATATTCCGTTTCTATTTTCAAACTCAAGCTTACAGGATCTTTTACATTAAGTTTGAGGGGGGATGTTAGAATATACGAAAAATATAATATATTTTCCATATATTCCATATTTGAGTGATATTGTAATATTCTCAATTTAGGGTTGATTGTAATCAAATCTGAAAGATTTCATTATCAAACTTATATTCATTTTATACCCTATAAATAGGGACCTTTGTATTATAGATAAAATCAAGTTAATAAGCACAATGTAGCGCTAAGGGCCTTTCAGAATAGTGGACGTAGTTGTTTAACACCAAACCATCCGTAATTCTTTGTGTCTCCTTCTGTCTTATGCTTCCGCTCTTATTTTCATATTTTAATATTCCGCACATATTTTAAAACAATTAAACCAGTTCCAGTTGTTCTGAAAGAAGTCCTATAAAATGGTTCCAAACTTCCAATGTGCTCAAAAGTAGATAAAATCGTAAAAGTAAGTAGAACTAAATACAACAAAACGCAAGACACATTAAAAAAAAACAACAAAACACATCCCTAGCCCAACACAAAACACAAATTAACAAAGTTCAAAAACAAAAGACAAAAATAAATAAATAAATAAATAAATAATTTAACCTTGAGAACAATTTAGCTACAGTTTCAGTAGGAATTCTCGTAGGTGAAGAAGACAATCAGAAAAAACTGTCAGCAAAACTAGTTGTAATAACACATGATAAACGATGGGGGTTTCAACAAATGGCCGGTATCCATTTTAACTAAACTCCTGTCCAGTTTCTAGAGAATAGATCTACAGTGGAGAACTGTTGTTTTATTAAGCATTTTGCTGCAACTGAAAGGTGTGATTAATTACTTACAAAAAAAAAAGAAAGGTGTGATTAATTGCTATTCAAAAAAAAAAAAAAAAAGAAAAAAAAAAAGACACTGTAACGTCAAGTGTGACGCCATCCCATGACGTAAAAAAAAAAAAAAAACAAACTTTAACAAAGTAATGTTAGGAATGATGTTCTAGATGAACTTAGCAAAGGGACAATCGAAGAACATAATTATAATTTGAAAAAAAGTTTACTTATCTTTTTTAAATTATTATTTAATTGATAATGTTGTTTCAAAATTTTAGATTGGACAATATTTTCCTTCAACTATAAAAAATTGTTAAAGTCCTTCCGATGACAAAAGTACTCTTAATAAAAATAAGCAATTCTAAAAAAAAATGAAGCACCCAATTTATTTATTTATTTTGCTTTTTTGTAAGGGGGCCAAAGCATGAATAAATAATATATTAAGATTGAAGATTAAAGTAATATAAAAAAAAAATCAGCATCCATTCAGTATTAACAAAGAATAAACTAAAGAAAAGAAACAAAATAATTATTTATTAATATATTTTTCAACTCAAACCTCTATCAAAATGAAGTTTGATGTTTTGCCATAACCATGCTGCTTTAGCTTTGACATTGTTATCCTTGTTACGTTAAAAACTCTTATATGTTACTTATGGAGGCTATTGCTGATGCCTAAGTTTTTTAATGATAGATTAATTTGAGTCGTTGCTTATGATATATTTCGGCTGGTTAAGGTTTGAATAAGAAATAATTTTTGTTATAATAGGGCTAAGGACCAAGCTTTTTTTTTTTCTGGGCAAAGCCAAACTTAATTATTTTTGCCCAAATCTATAGATTTTGCTATTTATATATTATAATAAATAACATTTTCAAAAGAGGAGAGGGCCACGGCCATTACCAGCCATCCAGATGAAGAGGCCTATATGTATTTTATTTTTATTTTTTCAGAATTTTGTTTGGTTCGGCCTATATATATGCTGTGTGTTGGGCTTAATTAGGAATCAATTTGTGTGTTACGTTGTGAGGCTGACTCGCTGAGTTAGTGGAAGATGACTGTGGTTGTGTTGGGGGGTTATATGCGAGTTGACACAGTGAGTGAGATTTAAATGGGCCATTTCTGTTGCGTTTGGGCCGGGGGGCTGGGTGATAAGAGATTTGAGTGGCATGTGAGCCTACAAAAAAAAAAAGTGGATGGGCTTAGGTGGATAATGGCTCCTAATTTGGGCTGATTTGTGAATTAATTGTTAGGCCCATGGGAGGCCGATCAAGTGGAAGATAAATCAGTTATTTTGGCCCTTCTAAATCAGATGTAGAGGTTAGGGTGTTGCCGTTATGAAATATAAATGAATTTACAAAAATTTATCACTACTCATAAATTTTATTACAAGGTCACTTGGTTACGTAACATTCCATTTTATCATGAGTTTTTATTAGCCACGCTCTAAAAGTAAACACTTATATATATATATATATATTACTTAGGGCATAGATTTGTTCAACAGTTTTGACATGTTCACTTTTGAACAATGCCAAAGACCAAGAGGACTTCTTGTAGATGTTTCTTCTACGGACTTTAGGGATGTTTTAAACATTGAAATCAATGTTGGAGTCATCTTGGTATTCAAGTTGTTCTTCATTGACAATTTCTAGAAGCCTTCCCATTGAAGACCTAAAACTTACTGATGAATTAGATCTGAAAACCTATTCATCTTAACAAATGACTTATAATCTAAACTTTTGTTCTTTTCCACACACGACTGTGTCTTAGTCTTACTTTGCCTATGATACATACACATACCGGTCATCAACACACATACCCTCTCATGTATATATATATAATAACTACATGTCCATGTATATAAATTATTGTTATCCAGGAACATCATGGGACTCATTTGTTAAATAATTTTTTTAGATGTCTTTTGTTTTTTTTTTTTGTTGTGATATAACATAAATGTGAAAGTAGTTTATGAGTGTTTTGTGTTTTGAATTGTTTGTTAATGTTTTTATTTTTTTGCTGCCATCCTAAAAAGTGGTTTATTGTTTTGTTATTTTGTATGGGTGTT
>FXXK01000696.1:95207-124496 GCA_900184695.1 Betula pendula
AAAAAAAAAAAGAGCATTTACAACGCCAAACACAAAATTTGACGCTAGACGGTAAAGAAAAACCTATTCACATTAAACACATATAACACTGTAGCATTCCAATCAACTCAAACTAAAGAAGAAACTCAAACATAAACATAATAATATTCAACAAAGCAGCGCACCGAGTGAAACTTAGAATGGAAAGGATGTTTAGAAAGAGTCTCACGTGGAGATGCATGCAAATCACTGGTGTGGCTGGAAAGCAGTCCCTGACGTGTTGATTTGTGGGCCGTTAACTTAAATGGACGGCTATAATTAAATGTATTGCATATCCCGCCCAGGCAACCTGAATTCGACTGGATACAATGAAATGAGGATTATGAGTTAAATGAAATTTTTTCTGAGGCTTAATCCATGTAGCGGAGGCTTGGGCCGATAGGTGAAGATTTTTTTTTGGGGACCCGTTCCTTTATGTTTCTTGACTTGGTTGGAGGTCTTGAAATAGTCAGTAGTAGGGTTTTGTTATGTGTGGTTTTGGCACCTTTTTTGAAATTATGTTGCAATACAATAAACGTAACTCTTAAGAGTAAATCACTTAAATTTTTATGTCTTGTAATTATTTAATTATTATTATTTTTTTTTGCTTTCTCACAAATTATGAAAAATCGGTGAACTAACAATTGATGGCGGCCAAGTTCTTTGCCAGAGGAGCCAAGTTTCAAATGAGCCGGACCAAACTTCTGGCACATTTTCAATAGTTCAATAGTTCATAGGTTTAGGTTGCACTTTGTCAATTGTTAGACTGCTAAAGATAAATCCGGACACGTTGATGAAAATATATTTATATAAACGAATAAAAGTTGATATTGCTGTGGGGCTACAGCCTACAAGAAATAAATAAAGCAGACAAATTAGTTGTTAGAATAAAGTGTAAAACCGTTGAGCCACACAGCGAGAGGGTGAAACGATGCCAATTCAGATGTTGTAGTAAAGGATAAATCTTAATAATGAGAAGGAAGGTTCATCATTCATGGGCAGGCAAGGGAACCCATTTACCCGCAGGCTTTCGTCCTGCCTGTTGCATAATACCTCATTATGGAAGCTTATCCGATCGAAATGTAAAAGCAGCAGCACCTAAGCTGTAGAAAAATTAAGCGATCAAATTTTTTGCAAAAAAATTTAAGTGCAAATTAACCTCACTTTCTTGTGTTGTTGTTTTACTTCTTCCCTCCCTTCCTCTTCTTTATTTGTAATTTGTTAAGAAAAAAAGAAAAAAATATAATATTAAAGCACTTTTTAAATCATAAAGGTGGGCATAATTAAATATGTAATTGTTTTTGCAACATATCGAATGTCTAGGCCAATGTTCCAAAACAACTATACTGGTTGACTTGGATTATGTACAAGTTCGTTGTTTACTCTGCAGTGGACGACAGCCGATTAGCCTCACCTACCAATACCATAACAACTTTTTCCATAAAAGCAGATAATAGGAGACTTTACGGCTACCAATGACCTATCATGCATGTTCATCTATTATTAGAGCATTTATAATGAGGTTTTTTAAATTTTTTTATATTTACTTTACAAATTTATTTTAAAAGATTTAAATAGTCACTTTTTAAATTATTAAACAACAAATTTTTTAAAATATTTTTTTACTTTAAATAAATATTATTTACTTTTGATTGGAAAGCGTAGTCAATCAGTTAAAAGGGTAGTCAATACTATTTAAATAAGCATTCATTTGAGAAAGAAATATTAAAAAAAAAATTGAGGATCCAAACTTCACTAAGGCTCCTAAACTTTCACGCTTTTTGAAATAGACACAAATTTCCTCCAAACCTTGCTAAAATTATCAAAATACCCTTGTATTTTAAAAAATAAAATAAAATAAATTATAAAATGATGAGTATTTTGATAATTTTTACACTATTCCATTTGGATTTAACGGAACATCTTAACGGAGGGGGTTTAAATGAGATATTTTGAAAGTGAGAGTCCAAAGTGAGAGAAATCAAATATCAATGAGGATATTTCAAAACGCATGAAAGTTTGGAGGGCCTTAGTAAAGTTTTTTCAAAAAAATTTAACATTCACTTTTTAGCTCTTTAGATTTAAAGAGCGATTCTTACAAATGTTAAATTTAACATTTGATAGAGAGTTTGTTAAATAGATGTTTTTGAGTGTTTTATTAAAAATTTTAAAAAAAATTATATTTAAAGAGCTCATTATGAATGCTCTTACTGCATTTGGAGCTAAGCTCTTTTATTTTGGAATTTTGGATAAAGATCTCAGATGCTTTTTTTTTTGTCAAAATTTTTAGTAATTTGAGATAGCTTACATGGAATTCATTTACTCATGAGTAGATAGTTAAACAGGTCAAAATTTATTTAAACAAGTAAGTTTTATATATGCTCTCTCACTAGCAATTTAGACNTTGAAACTTGAAAGAGATGTGAAAGGGATTCGGGATTAGCACATTGCCCTATATTTGTCGAATGCCTGGCAGGTTCTTTACATAACCTGGCTTGCTTTGGCTGTGGGTTGGAAAATCAATTGCACGTGCACTCTGGTTTTCCCCAAGTTTCGTAAGTACGTAGAAAGACTTGGCAATCGAGTAAACCCTAACAATCCAAGACCCCCACCACTCAATTGCACGTTCACCCTTTTTTCTGGTGCGTATAGTTTATGCTAGATAATGTAGGTGGTTAATTCATTGAATTTGAAACCAATAATGCATGGTGTGAAACAAAGATGAGGCCATCAGGGCTAATTAAGGGGGGTTGAACGATTTTGAAGGGGCAATGAAGTTGCAAAGAAGGCTCAGCAGCTGTTTCCTGAGCCTGAGAACATGTCTCAATTGCTTGTAGTCTGTGAGGTTCGCTGTTCATTGAATTTGATTTTGTCAGAAAATCAAAAAACACATTTTTGGTAGGGCTTACTCGATGCCAAAGGGTGTGAATAATAGTACTGCTTTCATGGTGGGGAAGCCATAGGAGAGGCCGGAGATAGTTGGGCTAAGAGTATGTTTGATATTGCAATTTTATAAACTAAAAATACAATTTTAAACCAAATAACAGAAAATGTATCATTTGAAAATGCGTTTTTAAAACATTGCGATTTAAAAACATAAAAAACATACGTTTTCAAATTGTAAAGGTGCGTTTTAAAAAACACACGATTTTAAATATTAAATTGTGATTTTACTAGACGTTTAATTGTGTTTTTAAAAATCACATATTTAAAAATCACTATTTTTAAATTGCACTTTTTGAAATCGCAAACCTAAACGGACTAGACCCTAAGAGAAAACAGTATATAATTTTGATGGTTTCGTTTATTTTATTTTATTTTATTATTTTTTTTAAAGCTTTTGTGTTATATGTTGACATAGCAATTTCTTATTGGAGGGTACAAAGAACCTTGTTTGTGCCAAGTTCTTATAGAAATTATTTTCAAGTAGATGTAGTATTACACTCTACTATATCAATAATAGAAAGAAAAATGATAGATCTACATCTCTTTTACAATTTTTTTTATAACTTACTTACACGTGTCAACAAATTAAAAAAAATTGTAAATATAGCATTATTTAAATAAGAATTAATATAGCAACTACAATTCATATATGTTTCGTCACAATACCCAAAAGAAAAAGACGTACAGTACTCATAAACCTCCTTTTTTATTTTTATTTTTTTTTTTATTCTTCATCTAAGCACTCGTAATTAACCTTCCCCTCTGACAAGTAATAGAAAGCCAGCTTCTACCCGTCTTATTTTGGTGACAATATCCTTTCATTACTACTACACAATACGTCACCACTACATTTGCACCATTACATATCGAAAGAACTCACATGTTGTATAGCTTACACGTCGCTCCCTTCCTTAATTTCAATCAGTTCAATTTCAACTTGACGAGGAGGAGGTGGTGGTTTGGATTCTTCTTGACGTTGAGGGACACAGATGACAAGAAAAGCAGGAATGGCTTGGAGAGCATCATAAAACCAACACATAAAATGTTTCAACTGATCCAAAAACATCCTCCACCAAGGAGACACGATAACCAGCATTGGAAAGACAAGCCAGAAAAGTGATGGCGGGAAAATGAAGGAGGCCATTAATGAAAGAGTCAAGGGACCCGAGAAATCTGCTGTCAGCAAACAGATGGATTCCACAGTGAGAGAGAGATTGACAGAGGTGGAAAGAAAAACGAACGTAAGAATGACAAGAAACAGATAGTAGGTTATCATCATCAAAACATGATTATTACTTAGGATTTCGATCGATCCTGAGTTACTTTCTTGGGATTTCAGGACCATGAATATGAGGCTTATTAGCGGTGGGACAAAAAATCTCAAATCTATAATCCACTGCATCATCCTTCTTCTATACCTAGACACACGTTGAGGTTGCAGCTGCTGGCCTGCTTCGGGCAGGGCGGGCATTGAGTATTTAAAGGGCTTTGGCGCCGTTGATTGAAATGTGTCGCACATATATGTACTCATTAAATTAGAGGGAGAAAAAAAATATACTCATTAACGAGTGTGGGGCCGAATGAATAGTTTTAGAGGAAAAAACCAATAACATGTTGCGGAGTTTCCGACCATTGTTCTCTATTATTTTCTACGATATTTGGAGACGAGATCAAAATTCTATGGCTATAGTGATCAAATTAAACTTTTATTTTATCACTATTTTATTTTGTTGACCTGGTAGTATTAATCGGTCCATGTTTAAAAAAAAAAAAAAAAAAATTGAAGTGATTGGCCGGCACTACCATAACATGGCATGATAGTGATGATATAAAAAAATTATAATTTTTTTAAATAATGCTAAAAATTATATTTTTATCCTACCATTATTTTATAATAATAATATGACAATCTCAATTGGTCCTTATTATTATTATTATTTTAAAGAAAAGTAATGTTAAAAATTAACCATATTTTTATTCTACGATTATTTCATCGATCATTGTTTAAAAAAAAAAAAATAATTATTAGTTGAAATTATTATATCAATATTGTAAGATAATTATAAGATAAAAATATAATATATAATAATTTTTATAATAATAATAATAATAATAATAATAATAATAAAAGAAATCCATTAACAAATCTCGTACCCCGTGATTCTCAACTAGAGGATAAGTCAAGAATTGGCTTATATATGTTTTCCTGCTCTGCCGAGACTTTGACGGACCACGTCCTCGTGTTCCTCGTGTTACATGAAAAATTTTGGATTTACATTTGGTGCCACGTACGCACGCCCATTATGAATACAAATAGGCCGTTTTTGGGGTTTTCTTAGACCAAGGAAGTTTCTTTTCGGCCGGGGATGGAGGGGCGGCTGTAATTTTTTTTTTTTTTTTTTTTTGAAGTGAGGGGCGGCGGCTGTAATTAACTTCACGTAATATTTTAGGATTTAAGTTGATTCGGTCCCACAAGCTCATTAAATATATGAAAACATGAATATATATCGGCCTCCTTCATCCCCCCTGGCCGGTGGAAAAGAATCCAAGTTTAAGTTCAGACTATATATCAAAAATAGTGCATGGTTTAATTAAGGAAGCTAATAAAGAGCTAGCATATTCTTAGCTAGGTTCTATCAGTCAAACCAAGTTTAAGTTCATACTATATATCAAGAATCCTTAGCTAGGTTAGCTCCTTAATTTGACTGATATATAGATTCTTGATATCGGCCTCTTTCAAACCTAGCTAGTTAAGGAAGGAAGCTAAGAGTACATGCTTCATTTACGTGCGCAATTACCTCCGTGTAAGTCGGCTCAATTACGCAAGGACAGAAATTTTTTATAAACTTGTTTGTAGGAAATTTTTAAAAATCAGCCTCTAAAAATTACATGTGTCTTTAGCATGTGCTTTTCATATGTTTTTTTAATAGCATTAATAAGAAGGCATATACTTCTCACATGTTTAAAGAACACATGTCATTTTTAGAGACTAATTTTTAAAAATTTTCTATAAACCATGTTTATAAAAATTTCTGTCAATTACGCAATATGTACGTGTTGATCATGATGTACATATACGATATATAATTTTTCACCAAAGAATTAAGTTATNTTTTTTTTTTTGTTTGTTGGGGGGGGGGGGGGCCAGGGGCCCCTACCGGCCCCCCCTCCCTCCGTCTCTGCCTCCGTGTAAGTCGGCTCAATTACGCAAGGACAGAAATTTTCTATAAACTTGTTTGTAGGAAATTTTTAAAAATCAGCCTCTAAAAATTACATATGTCTTTAGCATGTGCTTTTCATATGTTTTTTTAATAGCATTAATAAGAAGGCATATACTTCTCACATGCTTAAAGAACACATGTCATTTTTAGAGACTAATTTTTAAAAATTTTCTATAAACCAGTTTATAAAAAATTTCTGTCAATTACGCAATATGTACGTGTTGATCATGATGTACATATACGATATATAATTTTTCACCAAAGAATTAAGTTATATATGGATAAATTAAAATCAGAAATTAATCGTTTAATGGTCAGCCTTAAATTGAAATTTTAGGTGCTTCATTATTTGGACGTACGTAGACATGTGATTAAGTGAAAGTAAATGTTAAGTTACACTCCTGCTGTTATTTTATTTTTATTTTTATTTTTTTTGTGGTTACTTGTTCAGTTTTTTGTCAAACAAAAAATTCTGACATATAAATAACTTTATATCTTTTCAATTACTTTACCTGTGGAAACTTTTGTCCACTTACAGAAATAATAAGTTATATCAATTGTAATTTGTTTGAGGTAAAATAATTTATTAAAAAGAAATTATTTCATTAATTCGTCCTTCTCAAGAAAAAAATCCTGAATCCATTAAGGAATGGGTTAATCAAAGAGGTGTATTCTTGTTGATAAAGCATAAAGGTTTGGTAAATAGATGATCAAGCCTTGCGCAAATGGACTTTTGTGATGTTTATTAAGAATTTAAGATAATTGGGTTAATTAGGTAATGTGAAATGTCTTTGAGGACAATGATCCAAGCAAGCACGTGGGAGAAACTGCCACGTTTCGACTTTAGAGAAACTTCTCATCACTTACCTCCTAATTAGTTTTCTGTGATGATTTTTTACATTTTAACTTTTGTGCTCATTTAACCCGTTTCGTGTTTTCTGGAGTAGTTTTTTATTCAAATAGTGTGGGCTTTAAATTTTGACTTGTTTGGCCCATTTTGGATTTTTCTAATGTTTCCATTCGGCCTTTTTGTGTTTGGCCCACTACGCATGTCAACAGAGTACTTATTTGAATTTTAGAAGTGATTTAACACTGGAATCAAACCAAATAACCAAAAAGAAAAAGAAAAAGACGCGGGAGAACAAAATGACTATATTGCCACCAGAAATTACCGACCTGAAACCCTTTTATGTATTGGTTTTGCGACATTCTCCAAGCCATTCCTGCTCTTATATATTGTCATCTGCATCACCCAAAATCAAGAAGAATCAGAGCCGCCACCCCCTGATCGATCAGGTTGAAATTGAAGGAAGCAATTAATGTGTAAAAGATAGAGCCGTCGATCACCAACATGTCATTGCTTTCTTTAATGCTGCATGCAGATGGTATAGCTATAGAAAGGCAGAGTTAAAAAAGCTTTTTGTTTGTAGTTTTTTATTTTATTTTATTTTTTTTTTAATTTTGAGTAATAGAGAGGAAAAGGCCAAGGAGGGGGAGCTTTTTGTTTGTAGTTAAGTGGAAGTTATGAGTGCTTCGAGTTAGAGGAAATAAAAAGGGAGAAGGCACCTCCCCAAAAAGGTTTTGAAGGCCATTGAGCAAAAGTTTAATCGGTTCTTGTGGAATGGCTATGATGTTGGTTCAGCTAAAGCAAAAGTTGCTTGGTCTGATGTTTGTTCTCCTAAGAAGGAAGGGGTTTGGGACTAAAGAATTTGGAGGTTTGGAATTGTGCTTCCATGTTACGGCATATCTGGAATCTCTTTGCTAAGTCTGGTTCTATTTGGGTTGCTTGGCTGAAAGCTAATGTGTTGAAGGGCAAGAGCTTTTGGTGTTGTGGAGTGTCCCAAAACAGCTTCTGGACTTGGAAAAAGCTTGTTAAGATGCGGGATTTGGCCAAAAAATTCCTGAAGTATGAAGTGGGAGACGGTAAAGATATCCATATGTGGCTGGATTGGCACCCTGCGGGGGCCTTAATTGAGAAGTATGGTTATCGCATTGTCTATGATGCTCATAGCAGATTAGAAGCTCGCTTATCTTCTGTTATTAGCAATGGTAATTGGAATTGGAGACCTGCTAGATCTAATGATTTGGTAGACATTCAAGCTCGGCTCCCAGAAGTCAGAATTGGTACTATTGACAAACCAATTTGGTCTGGCTCTCGTTCTGACACTTATGTAAGCTCAGATACTTGGGAGATGTTAAGGAGCAGAAATTCAAATGTGGAATGGTGGCATCTTGTTTGGTTTCCCCTAGCTATCCCTAAACAAGCTTTTATTTTGTGGCTTGCTATGCGAAACAGCCTCATCACTGGGGATCGGTTAATGCAATGGGGCTTTCAAGGCAATACTCTCTGTGAATCTTGCAGGAATAGTCTTGATAGTTGAGACCATTTATTTTTTGAATGAAGTTTTAGCTCTCGGATTTGGAGGAATGCTCTGAGTCGTTGTAATGTCTCTAACTCTCCTAATGCTTGGATTGATATTCTTAGGTTGGGTGGAAGTGATTGGAAGAAGAAAACTATGCATGGTAATCTCTGTCGCCTAATGCTTAGTTCATCTGTTTATCACTTGTGGAAAAACAGAAATGAAATTAAACATGGTGGTATTCCAAGAACTGAGGAAAAACAGAAATGAAATTAAACATGGTGGTACTCCAAGAACTGAGGAGCAAATTCTGAAAAGTGTTATTTGGGATGTTCGAACCAGAATTTTTGGGGGTGGAAAGTTCCAAAAGAATATGGCTAATGTTCTATTATGCAAAAAATGGAATATTAACGAGGAGATGCTGGTTTGAGGGCTGATGTTGAGGATTTCTTTGGTCTCTTGTAGTTGTTTGTGGGTCTTGTTTTTGTTGCTGTAGGATGCTCTGTCTTTCCTATAGCTTTGGTGTTTTTTGTTTTTTGTTTTTTAGCTATATGCTGTTGTAGGTGCTTTTGAGTTTTTTTCTCTGTTGATATAATATTTCTCATTCATCAAAAAAAAAAAAAAAGGGAAGGAAGGCACGTGCTTCATTCCTTGTGTTTGATAATAATGGATGTAATTTGTTATGTGGCATTTAACATTAAAAACCCTACCATTACCATATAACGTAAAGTAATAATATATAAGTACTTACATAGCTTATATTCAATTCTTACACTCCAAGTAATATAACGTAAAGTGCAGATCGACATATATTGTAACCACAAAAGAGATCATATATATATGTTTTGTCCTTAATATTAAAATAGGAAGACAAATTAATACACAATAATATAATAAAAAAACTTCCTTACAAGCCATTTGTCGATATCAGATCTAGATCTTGTCAACAATAGTTTCCGATAAACTTGCATGGTGATGACTGCCATAGTTTGGCACGTACTGATAGAAGTTCAGAATTGGATATCAAATTAAAATACATCCATTCATTAGCGAAAAATGTTAGATTTGCTAACATGTATTAGAATGCGATTAAGAGGTATTAAGTGATTGACGTTACTCCAATTAATCACAGACATGTGTTATAAGCAAATTGTAAAAGTGTTGTGAAAGAGTTATAAGCAAATTGTAAAAATGCTGACACTTGCTCATAAGTTATAAACAAGTGTCATAAGTTATAAAAGAGTTGTAGATCGATGTAGTATTATTCAAATAAAAATTAATATAGTAACTAAAATTCATAATTTCATGTTTCAATACAATATATACCCAAAAGAAAAGACACTCATAAAACTACTACACAATACCCTGCCAGATTGGCCTCCATTACATTTGCTCCACTACAGATCGAAAGGACTCACATGTTCCATAGCTTACACGTTAATTGCTCCCTTCATTTTCAATCATCAGTTCAATCAGTTCAATTTCATCAACTTGAGGAGGAGGTGGCGCCAGTTCGGATTCTTCTTGATGTTGAAGGACACAGATGACAAGAAAAGTAGGAATGGTTTGGAGAGCATCATAAAATCAACACATAAAACGTTTCAACTGATCCAAAAACATCCTACACCAAGGAGACACGATTACCGGCATCGGAAAGACAAGCCAAAAAAGTGATGGCGGGCAAATGAGGGAAACCATTAATGAAAGAGTCAAGGAACCCGAGAAATCTACTATCAGCAAACAGATGGGCTCCACAATGCAAAAGAGGTTCACAGAGGCGTAAGAATGACAAGAAACAGATAGTAGGCTATGATCATCAAAACATGATGATTACCTAGGATTTCGATCGATCCCAAGGTACTCATGTCGTCCTGGGATTTCAGGACCATAGAGATGAGGCTTATTAGCGGTGGAACAAAATATCTCAAATCTATAACCCACCGCATCATCCTTCTATATATATATATATATATATACGCTCTTAAAAACCTGCCCTAGAGCTGGAGGTCTACAGATCTACCTACACACATTCAGCTTGCTATTCGCCTGCTTAGGGCAGGGCAGCATTGAGTACTTAAAGGACATAGCCGCTGATTGAGATCGAAGGGTCACTTTTCTACGACACTATGGAGAAGAGGTCCAAATTTTCTAGCGTTACGGGAATAATTAGTAGAATTTTTATAAATCTGAACTGTGAGCTTGAAATTCAATGATTAAGATTTTGTCATTTTAGGCGGTTATAACCCGTTATTACTTTCAACGAGACTTATGATCATCACCTCAATATTTACCATATTACTGTATTTTTTGAGATAATAAATTAAGAGCATAAAACTCTTACTTCAAAGTATAAAATATAGATAAATATAGCACACACAGTCATAAATTTGGATAAAAACATCTTAATTAACAATTAAAGAACAATCTATGACTTCAACTTTCGCTAACCCATGAACAGATTTATATCGAGCAGACTAAATTTAAGACTATATCTGAGACATGGGTAGTCCAAATTCTCACCCCCTTTTATTTTCAGGCCGTGAGAGATAATCTCTCATTCCGATCTATGCTTCATTGACTCTAAAGATAAAGGTCAGGAGAGAAACATCCGCACATAGGACGGGACAAAACCAAAAACAGAAAAAAATAAAGAACGTAAAAATAAAGGCAACTGAGCAGATCCACAGACGGGAGGTGATACGAACGAGGAAGCTAACGGGCGGAAGACAGATCCAGGGCTGCGAGCGGCGAGAGGTGGAGGAGGGTCAGTAAAATTTGCAAAAATACCCACAGTGGCCTGAATCTTTGAAAAAAAAAAAAAATTACATATATATATATATATATAATTTTTTTAAAAATATGGATATTTTAAAATTTTGAAAGGATTTAACGAAAATCATAACAGGATAAAATTGAAAAAAATTAAAAGTTCGATATATTAAATTGAGAGATTTTAAACTTGGGAGATTGTAAAATGGACAACAATTCAAGAGTAAGTGATGTTATCCCTATATATTTTTTTTAACATTCCTTTATTTATTTTATAAATATTATTTCGCCACCTCATTGACCTAAAAATCTGCCTATTATTCAAGATATTTTTTACATGTTTTACATCCACGTTCAATCTTACCAAAAAAAAAAATTTACATCCACAGTAAATAGAGATAGAAAACAAGTTAAGAAATGAATCATATTAGTTTTGAAGGATTAGAAAACTGTTCATTTCATTAAATAAAAATATTTCTTCTACACTTATAATACATTTATTCCGTTACATCTGTCCAGCAAACAGATGGGCTCCATAGTAGAGGAAGATTGACAGAGGTGGAAAGAAAAACGAACGTAACAATAGCAAGAAACAGATAATATGCCATTCATCATCAAAATAGGATTATCACCTAGGTTTTCGATCGATCCCAAGTAAATGTCGACTTGGGATGTCAAAAGTGTGATGGTGAGTAAAATTAGACGGCCAGAACCAAAACTTAAAAGATTAAAAACAGGGACAACATCATCCTTTTCTTTTAGTCAATGAAAAAGCAAAGAAGATAGAAAAGAAAAAAATATGGTATATATGCACAAAAAGAAGATCCGCGTATCTAATAATAGAAGACTGTTCAAACAGAACTGAAAAATTGTTTCTTGGCTTGTATGGAAGTATTAAGTTGCGATGGGCCCATGCAAGAGACAAAATGACGTAGAAATGACTTATGTCAATATTGAATGATATTAAATATGATTTTCTTTTTGGAAATCGGGAAGAAAACTCTTTTTCACAGAAGTTTCGCGGTGGCTAGGGAAGGTGATAGACTTTAATTCAGGTCTTTTCTTTACTGATTTATCCAAACTAGGGCCACCAACTAAGTCTTCCCATGAAATAAAACCCTTTAAAAGGTAACTTTTCAAGCTCCTTAAAAAAATTAATCTTAAAAGGCCCACTTAAGAAATAAATACCCATAAAAAATAGTTTGATGGAATTAGTCTGATTTGTATTGGTGATGTCTTGGGTACTTCCGGTGGCGGAGTTAAGAATGGATTATAGTATTGGCAACATTAAAATAATAAAATAATTTTTTTTATTTGTTTATCGCTAATAATAAAAAGCAGCACAGGCTATTCATTCAGTCTGGACATTTTTTCTTCTTTGGTGGATTCTACCCCTAGGGGTGTTTTCAAACCATCATAATTTTTTTTACAAGACAACGATATGTCAGTGGTGGTAGAACCACCCCTAGGGGTGTTTTCAAACCATCATAATTTTTTTTATTTGTTTTTCTTTTTTTGTTTCTGTTTTTTATAATTAGAGATATTTGTTTTTTTTTTAATCATTTTTCATTTTACTTTTTTCAAATATATTCAATTAAATTCACATTTCCAAACATCTTTTTCCAATTTTGTTTTCTATTCTCTAAATCATCAAAACATAATTTCAAATATTTTTTTTCTTTGGTATTCACACTTTTTAAAACAATACATAAAAATCGTACACCCAAACTAGCTCTTAGAGACGAAAAATGTCAATTTTGTCAAATGAGTTAAAAGGAGGTTTTGTAACATCCCGATTTTTATATAAGTCATAAATCAAAATTATCTTAATTCTGTGTGTCGTGAAGAAACATTCAAGATGGCAACTTCGATTGAAAAATGCGTATCATTTTGGAGCCCGCAAGCAAAGAACACTTTTCATGACCCACGTTTAGATATTTGGAACCCAATACATAAATATAAAATCCCAGATCAACGTCACCCTGCAACTGCTAATGCCTTGGAAATGGAATTATATATAGATACTGCCATTTTATAGAGATAATAATTTTATAAAATTATTGTAAAATCATGATCTTGGCTTCTGCATACGTTGAAACAAACGAGCTAATTAAAGCCTTGTATGTGGGTGGTAAGAGAAATGAGTGGCATGTGAGCCTTGTTAAACTGGATGCGCTTAGGTGAATTAGTTGTTAGGCCCATAGGAGGCCGATCAAGTGGAAGATAATTCAGTTATTTTGGCCTGTTTAAATTGGATGTAGACGTTGGGATGTTGCCGTTATGATAATATACCTGAATTTACAAAAATTTATCACTACTCATATTTTAGGTTGATGTAATTCGAGTTATTCATTGAGCTAGGTTGACGTAGCAATTTCTTATTGGATAGCATAAAGGGTGTCGTTTGTGCATGTGCTAGGTCCCCGTAAAAGTTATTCTCAAGTTATATATAGATGTAGTTTTATTCTCTACTATATATATATCAACAATTAATAGAAAGAAAAAAAATGATATATAAATGTACAATTCTCTTACAACTTTTTTATAACTTGCTCATAAGTGTAAGCAAATTATAAAAGAGTTAATGTAGGTGTAACAATACTCAAATAAAAATTCATATAGCAACTAAAATTCATAATTTATTATATGTTTCATTACAATACCAAAAAGAAAAAGACATTCATAAACATCCCTCTTTTTTTTTTTTTTCTTCATCTAAGCAGTACTCGTACGTAATCTTCCCCTCATCAGACAACTAATATAAAGCTTAATTGTACGTACCTGGCCGTCTAATTTTGGTGACACTGTCTTTTTTATTTTCATTAGTTGTACACATACAATACCATGCCAGATTGGCCTCCATTTCGACCGATTCTATCTATCTTACACGTTGCTCCCTTCATTAATTTCAATCAGTTCAATTTCAACTTGACGTGGAGGAGGTGGCGGTTCGGATTCTTCTTGGCGTTGAAGGACGCAGATGACAATAAAAGCAGGAATGGTTTGGAGAGCATCATAAAACCAACTCATAAAACGTTTCAACTGATCCAAAAATATCCTATACCAAGGAGACACGATTACGATCATGGGAAAGACAAACCAAAAAAGTGAGGGCGGGAAAAGGAGGGAGGCCATTAATGAAAGAGTCAAGGGAGCCGAGAAATCTGCTGTCAGCAAACAGATGGGCTCCATAGTGAGAGGAAGATTGACAGAGGTGGAAAGAAAAACGAACGTAACAATAGCAAGAAACAGATAATAGGACATCATCATCAAAATAGGATTATCACCTAGGATTTCGATCGATCCCAAGTTAATGTCGACTTGGGATGTCAGGACCATAAAGATGAGCCTTATTAGCGGTGGAACCACATATCTCAAATCTATAACCCACCGCGTCATCCTTCTTCTATACCTTAATTTGAAGCCCTAGACACGTACACTTTCAGCAGGCGAGCAGCTTGCTTAGGGCAGGGCAGAAATGAGTATTTAAAGGACATGGAGCACTTTTAAATTTGACTTTTATCTAATTTTTAACAAAAACACACAAAAATTACCATATATTTACCAAACTCTTTATGAAACTCTCTTTAAATTTAAAGAGCCAAAAAATGGATGTTAAATTTTTTTTAATATTCTTTCTCTCTCGACCAAAGTAGATTTTTAATGCAAAGAGTTCAAAAATTGGTTTATTAATAAAATAGAATATTTAGTTAAAGTAGAGAAATATTTAGAGAGATTGATATTTAGTGATTTGAAAAAGTGACTAGCTAAATTAACTAAAATAGATTTTTAGAGTTAAATTGAGAGAAATTTTAAATTTTTACAGTTAAATTTAGAAAAATTTTAAAAAAATTCATTGTGAAGAGTAATGATATATGTCAACTCTGGCCCATGTCTACCTTGTTTCCATTAAAATTGATGTAATTTTTAAAATTACTATTGAATCAAAAATTAATAATTATCTATCATAAATTTAACTATAATTTTAAAGATACATCAATTTTAATAAACACAAAATAAACAAATTAACATATATAATTACTCCGTTGTCAAGGCGTTAGCTGCTAATTGAAAAGTATCACGAACGTAATGAGTGTCGGCCTGTAAGAAGAGTACTGGAAAAAGCCATTAACATGATAAAAAATTAAAAAAGAGACCGACTTTGCTGATTTTATCCTCACATTCTTCGCTTTTCTTTTAATTTCTACGAGAGATCAACTTTTTCCAAAGTTTTTATGAAAATTCTACTTATTAGCGGTGGAAACACGTATCTCAAATCTATAATCCACCGCATCATCCTTCTTCTATACCTTAATTTGAAGCCCTAGACACACGTTCAGGTTGCAACTGCTGGCCTGCTTAATTCGGGCTGCCCAGCAGGGCAGCATTGAGTACTTAAAGGACCGTTGATTGGGATGTGTTCACTTAATTTTCTACGCACTTGTATGCACTCATTAACAAGTGTGGGACCTATTACAAAAAAAAAAAAAACGAGTGTGGGACCGAATGAAGAGTTTTAGAGGAAAAAACCAATAACATAACATAACACGGCAAAAAACAAAAAAGAAAGAAAGAAAATTAACAGCGACATGTTGCGGATTTTACCGACCACCAATATTGTATTCTTTTCAACGACATTATGGAGATCGGTTCAGGTTTTTCAAAAAAATATGGCCCGATCGGTACCATCATATCAGCCTGTGATAATGATGGGATAAAAAATATGATTTATTTGAATAATGTTAAAAAAATATATTTTTATTTTATTATTATATATTCTACCGTAATGATTTGACAATCAGTCCTTATTTAAAAAATAAATTAAAAAAAAAAAGGTTAAAGATTAATTAAATTTTTATTTCACAATTATCTTACAATACTGACGTGACTGTCTCGATCAACCATTGGATAAATTATTGTTTAAAAAAATTTAATTATTTGTTGGAACTAGTACTATATCAATATTGTAAGATTATTATAAGATAAAAATGTAATATATAACGTCAATATAATAATAATAATAAAATATTGACGTGGCTGTTTCAATTGACCCTTAAATAAATTATTGTTTTAAAAAATTTTAATTACTAGTTGAAACTAGTACTATATCTGTAACACTCCAGTTCTATATTGAGAAGATGATAAATAACCCATATAAAGTGGGTAATTTATAAAGAGAGTCATGAGTGTTGAATCCTACATCACCTAGTTACTAGGTGAAACTGGGCTTTATAAGTGATTTTAGGGAAACTCCAAAATTAACTAGTCCTTTTAGAGTGATAGCGCAGATGTGGTTAGTGCTTTTTTCTATGTTGTTATAATATCAATATTGTAAGATTAGTACAAGATAAAAATGTAATATATAACGTTAATAATAATAATAATAATAAAAACAAAGAAATCCATTAAGAAAGAGGATCAATTGGACGGAAAGTAATTTGGACTCTTAGGAGACAGCTGGGATGGAATAATTAGTAGAGGAGGCATTGACTTATTATTATATATGTTATTGACTCTGCCAAGACTTTGACTTGCGGGCCACGTACGTCCTCTTGTTCGTCGTGTTACATGAAAGTGCAAGTACTATAGTTGTAATTAACTTCACGTAATTAGAAAAAAAAATAAAAAAAAGCTTCACGTAATATTTTAGGATCGATTTACGTACATTCGGTCCCGCGAGCTCATTATATATATGAGAGTCGTGATACTCATCAGCCTTGGGCTGAATGAATAGTCATTCAGCCCAAGGTTAGATGAGAGTAAAAAAAAAAAAATTTAATCATGTGGGACCCACCATAAAAAAAAATGCCCAAACTGAATGAACTGTTCATTCAACCTGGGCTGTGGTTTATAATTACCCTATATATGAATACAGGAATATATATCGGCCTCCTTCATCCCTTGGTCGAAATTAAAAGAAACCAAGTTTATAAGTTCATACTATATATATCAAAAATCTCAACCAAAGGAAGCTAATTAAAGAGCATATTCTTTAATTAACCTGATCCAATCTCTTCTTTCTTACAAATTTTAAGTTCATACTATCAAAAGTCTAACCTAATGAAGCTAATTAAGAGTACACATTTATAATATTCTTTATATATAGCCTGCTCCTCTCTATTCTTTTTTAGAATTTATAGTCATGAGCTTCTAGTACTTTTAGGAGTCACCCAATTAAGGATGATCTATAATCGAATGGTCTTAAGTAAATTATAAAAGGACATGTTGTGCCCCTGGCCGCCTAATTAAGGAAATTGTTCATGACTACAAGAGCATGCATCAAGCTGTTAAGGGTCTCTTTAATGTCATTATATTCAAAATAATAGACAATAATATATCCGTGCATGTTATTGTGGGCGATCGAGAATCAAATATGTCCGGTACCAACCTAGCTAGAGCATTCTCATATCATTTGAATAAAACTATTCTTCATATTTATTTATTACATTCATCTTATAGTGACTAACGTAATGTGACGTGTTTTATAAGTAATTGACATAAAAAGTTATTTAAAATATGCCACTTCAACCGTTGTGATATAGGTGTGATAAGTGAGTATGGAAGATAACATTACTCTTTTCATCCGGCTACCCAAAATAACAAAAAATGATAAAATTGGACCGAAATGAGCTCCATTCGGCTCACCAAATTGAAGAAATGTTTGGTGATCGAGTTGCTCCTGTGCTCACCAAATTGAAAAAATAAAAAATAAAAATAAAAATTCTCTAAAATTCTCTTTCATCTTAAATTAAGAATAAAGAAATTCTTGAAAAATAATATTTAAATGAAATAATAAAAGTTGATAGCTAGAGTAAAGAGCGGGATGTAGATGTTTTGAAAAAAATGAGTAACTAAAGTAGATAAAGAAATTTTTTTTAGCTAAAGTTGAGAGTAAATTTGTTGAGCCAGATGTGAATGCTCAGTTGTCCCAAAAGAAATCTCATAACTTTAGAGTTGGACTAGTGGCTTCTATCTATCACATGGGTTAAGTTTATATTCAACTGGTCTAAGCTTCTATATTAGTTGAGTAATGATACACGTCCATCTCATACTCATTCAATTTTCAAATTAACCAATGGATTAGTCACATGTGGTTCTACCAATCCAATGATGAATTTGAAAACTCAATGTATGAAGATGGGTTGGAAATGAGTAAGAAATAGATATATGTCATTTTTCATATTAGTTTACTCATTTTCCTTCCCGTGGGTCTAAGTGCCCTACACTTTTTGCTTTGGGACAATATTGTTTTAAGTGGCTTATAATATATATCAACCACTTCAAAAAACAAAAATGTAAGTCATTAATTAAAACACACCATGCCTAACAGTAATGTGATATAGATGTGATAAATTTGTGTAAATTGTAGCATTGCTCTTTCTTAGTATATATGTTGACGTACCATCCTGGCCGGCCCCTTCTCAAATTAAAAGTTACTTTTTGTTTTTGGTTTTTTATTTTTAGTAGATAAAACTAGAAAATCGTTCCAATGTGCCAAGTAGTAGAAAGGTGTGATTTGCTCTTTTTTCAAAATTTATAAAAAAAATAAAAAAAATAAAAAACTGAAACGTAAGGGTGACGCCTTCCATGATGTATTACATATTAATTGTACGTAGATCCATAAGATAATAAAAAGAAAAAGAAAAAGAAAATGTCATGCAAATGCTTCATTTACGTGCGCAATTAACTCCGTCTAAATCGGCTCAATTACGCAATATGTACTTGTTGATGATGTACGTGCGTTAACGATATATAATTTTTCACCAAAGAATTAATTAAGTTAAGGATAAATGAAAACCAGAAATTAATCGTTTAATGGTCAAGCCTTACATTGAAATTTTAGGTGCTTTGTTATTTGATGCTTTTTCTACCCTGCATATGCATGCCTTCCATAACGAGAGAGAGAGAGAGAGCAGAGTGTGTGTTTTGGGTCAAGAATCTAGCTGCGACATAAATAAATTAAGGAAATTTTATTAAAAAATATATGAAATTATGAGAACTACGTTGCGAGCACACAAGCCACGGCAATTCCAAACTATAGTACCTTCAACATATAACAACAACAACTGAAGTAACCACAAGTTCAAACACATTCCAAACCTCTATATATATAAGATTGTTAAAAATTTTGTTTTTGTTTAAGTTTTTGTTTTTTGTTTTCTGTTTTCAAAATAAAATAAATAAATATTAACAAATAACTCAAAACACAAAATACGAGAAAAAATACGAGAAAAAAAAAATAGTTTTTGCCACATCGTAGTGCTCCGGTAGATAAATATTGTAGATGATGTTTTAGTTTACAGAAAAGTGATAAAAAAAATAAAAAATAAAAAATCTCCCTAAGAGCTCAATGCTAATTTATTAGATACAACCGGAGACGGACCTACGTGGAGACAAGGGTAGACCATGGCCCCTCCCGATTTTGAAATTTTTTATTAATAAAATATGGTTTAATTACAATGGTTTGTGATTTGTATTGTCTTAACATACTAATCTGGACAACTTTTGGAACAAAACCCTATCAGATATTCATCTGTTTATCAACTTTCTTCAGTCAATGCATGATTAAAAATCCCAAGATTTTTTTATTAATTTGTTGCGGCCCAGTTTCAGCTTCTAATTAAGGTCATACAAATTAAGCGTAGTTTTCACACACAACATCTACTTGAAGCTGTGGTTTCACATCACATGCATGATAAGGTAAAAAGATAACTAAAAAATAGATAAGGACAAGCTCTATAGAATAGGCCATGATGGATGATGCTTCGAAGATGGAAGATCCAGGAGCATGTTCTTGATATCTTTATCTTATAATGTGGTGCTTTCGTTGGCTTAATAACCAAATTGAATATAAGTTTCTAACTAATTCTTTGATGGTATATACCGAAAGAGAAATTGCAGCCAAATTTAGTACATATTCAATCATAAATAATTTTCGGGATTTAAGATAATGTCGAGTTCCATTTTAATAGGTGATTGAATTAAAAATTGTAATATTTTACTTCTATTTTCTTAACATTGAATGTATACTAATTTTATTTTTATGTGTTGATTTAATCTTTAATCTTAATATATTTATCATTTATTATTTGGCCCTCCTATTTTAATATATTTCTCATTTTTACTTCGACCTCATTCAATAAAAATTCTTAGTTCCGTCTTTGCAGCCACACCAGTGATTTGCGTGGATCTCCACATGAGACTCTTTCTAAACATCTTTTCCATTCTAAGTTTCACTCGGTGCTCTGTTTTGTTGAATGTTATGTTTATGTTTGAGTTGATTGGAATGCTACATTATTATATGTGTTTAATGTGAATAGGTTTATCTTTACCGTCTAGTATGAAATTTTGTGTTTGGCGCGGTAAATGCTGTTTTTTTTTTTCTTTGAGAAAAATACAAAATAATTGCATGCACCCATTTGTAATAAGCTTCTTAGGGTATAAAAAATGGCTTAAGCCTCTATGTAGTAAGCATAAATGGCAAATAATTATAAGCACTTTCTCTTCCGAACTTTTGTTTGAAGTTTTGATGGAAAACGTCATTGTGCCACACCAGCTCTAATAATAAAATGACATGGGTCGAGTTTCATAAAAGGAAAAAAAAATAAAAAAGATATAAATATTCAAAAAAAAAAAATTTTGAGAATGGTCGGCCATTTATGGCCACGTCGGCTTATGGTACGTATTCGTTTTTGATGAGTGAGTTTATATTGGGTTGATGAGTTGCCTCTGGAACGCCTAGAATATATGCATGAGGCTGCTGTACGTGGGGGTACATGGGCAGATGTCTGGTCGGTAGGAGAAAAATTCAAACCTAAATGTTAAAAAATAGGACTTGTATTTAAAAAATAAACCACTTTTTAGGACACTAGCAAAAAAATAAAAAGCATTAATAAACAATTCAAAAAACAAAACGCTCACTTACTTTCACTTTATGTTATATCACAACCAAAAAAACAAGACATCTAAAATTTTTAACAAATAAGTCCCCTGATGTTCCTGGAGATCTATATATGCACATGTAATTATTATTATTATTATTTTATTATATATTATATATATGAAGTGTTACTTTTAGGGCATGGCTAATAAAAACTCATGATTAAATGGAATGTTACCTAACCAAGTGACCTTGTAATAAAAATTAATGATTAGTGATAAATTTTTGTAAATTCATGTATATTATCATTTCTCATTATCATAAGTCATAAGGCAACTCCTATCCTCTACATCTGATTTAGAAGGCCAAAATAACCGATTTATCTCTACCTTGATCGGCCTCCCATGGGCCTAACAATTAATTCACAATCAGCCCAAATTAGGAGCCACTCAAATTCTTATCACCCACTCCATTCCCCGGCCCCAAATGGCAACAGATATGACCCATTTAAATCTCACTCACTGTGTCAACTCGCATATAACCCCCCAACACAACCACAGTCATCTTCCACTAACTCAGCCTCGCGCTTACACAAATTGACTCCTATTCTCCTTGTGAAGAAAAAAAAAATAATGTAAAACACTGATTTGAGAATCACCTTATACACAAGATCAACTATTGAAAAGAGGTTAACTATGAACATAATGTACATAGGGTATTCAAAATAATTAATTAGTAACTGTCTGAATTCCCTATTTAACTTTTATCAGAGTATATAACAGAATAGTTGATCTGAGTGCATAATCAATAATTCTAACATCATTAAACATGAGCACAGAGCTTTATATTTAAAAGATCAAACCTGAATATAATAACTGCTGTTCTAATATCAAAATCCCAATGAGACTCTCAATCGATCAAATCTCTAAGGGTTTGTAAAATACAGGAGTATTTTACGATGAAGGAAGTAATTGAGTAAGTCGACTAACTTAGTAAGTAAAATAATACGAAACTGGTTTATGAAATGAGCCTTAAGTATAATTATAAAATTAATATTTGTAACATGGGGGTTTCATAAATTATGTGTGTTATCCCCATTATCATGCCATTTAAAAAGGATAGTGATTTTATTTAAGAAATGATGGCATAATTCCAGTGATCGAGCACAAGAATTTTAATGCATAAAATTATGCTGTACTTATAGTATATTATGTCATATGTTAACAATATGGTTTACCTGAGACATTAACCATCTCTCGGTAAGGTTTGCGTATTCCAAAGAACTTTTGATACAACTTTGGTGTTCTGGACATTGCACAAACGTACCGTCTTATGCTAACAATTCGATCGAGTCTGACTTCGGGTGGCCTACATTGACTAGCAAAGCCGTAACTAGTGACCCATTCAAAGAATGGTGTGTTGTCACAAAACTAACCAATGGATTCAAGGCACAAACACAACAATAAATAACTGGACCATAGAGTTAACTTGTAATAATGGTTAGCCCATGGCCATTATTCCGTTATAAGACCGTGCAATCATATCATACGATGCAAATATTATTCATTTATTTTAAAAATAGAAATATGTAAGCAGTTATTCTTTTTGAAGCAATTATAACAAGTTATAAAATTGTAAGTTCATAACATAAAAAAGAACGTGCTCAGTCCGTTGACATATCACACTCTTAAGAATCATAGTTTCAAATTCAGTTATTTACTTACCTCGAAGGCTCATCTGAGTCTTTAGACATTTCACAATCCCACTACTTCGAAACAACCCAACAACATACTAAGAACGCTATAAAACCTTTGATCATAAGACACGTGTGCTAAACCATCATAAAAACCTTAATTATGCACTTATGGATTCTGTCAAACATTTGATACTGTGCTATCAAATGTTCGACACTGTAGCGTCAAATGTTTGATGCCGGCCAGAATTCATAAAATTGCCAAAACTATCAAAAACCCTTTCTATGCAGTATTTATAAGTTCAAACTAGCCTCTAACAATTATGACAATATATGTTATTGAGATAAAACATAAAATCATGTATAAACTAAAAATCAGTTTGAGTTTTAACAATTTTGGTCATAAAAGATTTTAAACTTTAACATACCCTTTAAAACTTGTAATGTGCTTATTAATAACATAATTAGTGAGAATAAACATGAATGACAAGGTTTAAAATCAAAGATTATCTTGAGGAAGATGAATTTTTCCAAGAAGGCTCACTTTTTCAAAAATCTATTTTTCTCACTCAAAATTTCATGTTTTGAAGGCTTGATGTGATTTGGGAAGAAGGGAGAGTGACTATTTATAGGGGTGGAGTCAAGCAAAAGTGGTCTAAAACTCAAAAAAGTGCTTTTCAGACACCATTGAACGTTTGATAAAAGTATCAAACGTTCTAAAAAGTTCATCGAATGTTCTATAAAAGCATCGAACGTTTAATGTACTATACTGACACCTGTTCTAAGCATGCACAGGCTTGCAGAGAACGTGACTGTACTATTCCTCGAACGTTTAATGGTACTATTCATTTGAAAATATTATTTTAATGCTTTATAAAATAAGTGGGTATTTTTAATTAAAACATTTTGTCAAATATTTGAGAAATTCCTTTTAAATAGTTTTGGGGCATTACATGGTCGAGACACCGCCAGGACCCGGTCGGGACACCGGCCGAACCCAATCGAGACACCACGAGATCTCGCCAGGACTCGGTCTGACGGTGTTTTGGCTATGGTCTGAGGATTTTATTAATATAATATATTAATATTTTTAAGTTGTACATAAAAAATAATTTTTATAGGTTAATATGATTGATTGAAAATATAAAAATATTTGCGATTTTCGTACGCGTCAAACACCGAAAAATGTTTTCGGCGAAAAATATTTTCCTGAAAAATGATTTCCCTGAAATCACTTTCCGACATAAATAATTTTACATCCAAATAAACGGAACCTTAATTTTTTTTTTTCAACTTTATAAAGATATTTTAATCTTATTGAAAATTTTTTAGGATCATTTTTGCCTTTAGGGAAACATTGACATTTTTTAGTAGTTTAAGGGAGATATTGACACAATTGGTAGTTTATGGGGCACATTGACAATATAGTAATAGTTTGAGGGGGTATATGTACTTTTCCCTAAAAAATAATAACAAAAGTGTTCTTTGGCTAACATCACAATACCTCTATATTACTGTCCCTCAAAAACAAAATCAGAAAATATGAATTAGAAAAAAATTAATTTGGAAGCATAAGTTTCAGGTAATGTTCATTAGATATTTTCGATTCCATCTGAGTCATTGACCTCAAGGTCCCATTTTGCTCCAATAAAACCCCAAACCTTGCATTTGAAGGCCATTTATTCTTGGCACACCACCCTTGATTAGATCCACGTACAAACATATCACGATTTAATTTCTTGATCACCAATGCCCAAATGTAAAATTTTGGGCATCACATATACTATTTTTTTAAAAAAACTTCTCACCTATTTCTCCATATGTATAATTGTACTTCATCAACCATTCCTCACCCGCAAAACGCTCCAAGGAAAAGCACGTATAATCAAACACAAAACCCTCTTGACCATATTCTTCTTACGAACATTTAACTCTATTGCCGTTTCAATTTTTTTTTTTTTTTTTTTTAAAGTATACATATCCTTTTCAAAGTACCATTTTATTGTTAATATGCCCCCTAAATTACTAATTATGTCAATATTCTCCTTAAACTACCAAAAAATGTCAATGCTTTCAAGACCAGCAAACAAAAATGACCATAAAAATTTTCAATAAGATAAAATATCATTATAAATTTGAAAAAAATAATAAAACTAAAAAAAATAAATAAATGAGTGGTAGTTTAGGGGGGACATATTTTCTATATAAAAAAAATTAAAATTAAAAACAAAATACAAACAATTAAAAAAAATTAAAAACGAAAAAAAAAAAGTCAAGGTAGACCACCCCTTGGTTTCTCTTTTTTTTTTAATATTATTTTTAGATCATTTCTAGATTTAAAAAAAAAAAATTTGAGAAGATGTTTTAATATTATGAAGGTATTTTTGTCATGGGGCACCGCATTGACATTTTTTAAAAAATTTAGGTGGGACATTGACACAATAGTAGTTTATAAGAGATATGATAATGAAGTGATGTTTCAGAAAATATGTGTACTTTTTTAAAAAAAATTAATTATCTCAAGGAAAAAAAAAAAAAAAAAAAAGATTAGACCAATAACTCCGCTTGCACCATGCATGTAGTTTGTCTCTAACATATTGAACTGACCCGTTAGGTTTGAAAGGTAAAGTCGATTTGGGTTGGGAGTTGGGAATTAGGCCTGTGGATACACTACAAAAAAAAGGTTTTTTTGACGATTTTTATGATGTTTTAAAACCGCAGGAAAAAATTTAATAACTTTTTTTTTAAAGTCAGTAAATATTTTTTTGCTGACGTTCAGGTTGACCGTCGTTAAATAGATGACGACCCAATATTTGGGCGGGCCGGCTAAATGCCCACGCCGCCCCTTTTTTCCCTCATCCTCCCTCTTTTTCTCAGCAGCCCTATAGACGAACCCGCCGCTTCTCCCAGCCCAAGACTTTTTTTCTCCCGTCGATCTCTCTCTTTATTCATTCTCATACACGCAACGTGATAACTCTCCGTCAAGTTTTCCTCTTTTTCTCTCGGTAGGACTCTCCAGCTGCCGATCCATTCTTTCACGCCCACCTACCCGTACTCGTCCACCACGCCACGGCCGCTCCGACGCCGTCGCTGCCCAAGTCCACGCCGCAGTTCTGCCCACGCTCTCACAATTTTGAGGTAACCGCTCTCTCTCTTAGGGTTGGTTCTTCCTTGAAATAGGATTTATACCTTCAATAGGGATTTGTTATGTTTGAAATTATTCACTTATTTGTACCACTTTAAGTAAGAAACTTCGTACACAATCAAAACCAACAAGAAAAAATATATAACTTAAGATAGCTTTGACCTGAATTTGGATTAAGCCATGCCAATAAACCACATATTTCCATGTCTTAATTTCTCTTCCATCTCCTTCCTTATAATTATGAACTCTATTTAGACTCTAGTTTTGCATAGACATTGGTTGCCATATTTAAAAAGAGAAGAGTGAGAGAGAAGAGAGAATTTTAATTTTGAGATAATACTCCTTTGAAAACGAGATAATTTTTTTAGAACATGAATTATATAAAGTTTCCTGGCAATTCCTAATCTTCCAGTATAAAATTTCATACATAAGATTTTTTTTTTTTTTTTCCTGTAGACCGTAAAGAGTATGTTGATAATGATTTGAAAAGTATTTTTATTTTTTGAAAAATGTTAGATGTATATAAAGATGAAAGTGCTGGGTGTAATTCAAATGAGTTTTTTTTTTTTTTTTGGGTGAATTCACTTAAAAATTGTTGTTTGTGTTTCAAATGAATGCTAAACAGTCTACTTTGATAAAAATAAAAATAAAACATGAAGTGTAGTGTTGATTTTACTTACAAAAAAAAAAATATATATTATTTTTAAAAGGTAATTCTTGTGACACCCTTAACAATAGAAGGTGCACAACAATCACTCTCTAATTGATTATATTCCTAACAAACCATTGATAAATAAAGTATGGAACTTAAACAGATTATCACCATCATTTCCTCTTCATTTATCACATTTTCTGTTCTCACCAAACATGGGAAAAACATAACTTAGCTTAATTTTTCTATCCCTTGACTAGCCGATTGGCAGATTAGCATTTCTTATCAGGATTGTTATAACCGAGAAAATATATTTACCCCTCTTAATTATCTTTTTTTTTCAATGTTCTCCTCTGTTTCATGTAAGAATTAAATATACCATCCATTATATATACTTCTAAGCCAAATGACAATCCTTTGTAATAGAGTGATATTCCTTAATTTCCAAATAATGCTTGAACCTCAAAAAAAACAAATATGTTCCGTCATGTTAGAAATTAAGTGAAAGATAAAAAATGAAAGATAAAAAATTAAGTGAAAGATAAAAAAAGAAAAAAAGAGAGAGGAGGGGGTTGTGTTATTTCATGTAATTAAGTGAAAGATAAAAAATGAAGTTGCATACTTGTAATTCGGAAGCATGTGCAGTTGCAAGTGCTAATCGTAATTTATAGGTTCCAGTCTCATCCGCATTCTCAAGTTTGAACTTTATTTGCCACGTAGTTCCCTCATATGTCTTATCATCTTTCTTCCTGCATTCATTGCATTCAGGAACCTGGACGGTTTTGCATCCTAACGGTTTGGGGGAAAACCGTCAGGTTTTTCCCTGACGGTTTTCCCCCAAACCGTTAGAAAAAAATTCCCCGACATAGAATTTTAGACTGTTTGAAACTGTCAGAGAAAAACCGTCAGGAATTGATTCCTGATGATTTTTCACATAGTTCCTGGCGGTTTAAAACCGCCAGGAAACACCCTTTTTTTTGTAGTGATATGTATGGATAACGAAGGCTAGGGGTTGGGGTTAAAGTGACGGGTTTGTACAGAACCTTGTGCGTGGGTGATAAGAGATATGAGTGACATGTTACCCTTGTTAATGTGGATGGGCTTAGGTGGATAATGGATCCTGATTTGGGCTGATTTGTGAATTAATTGTTAGGCCCATGAGAGGACGATCAAGTGGAAGATAATTATAAATTATTTTGGCCTTTCAAAGAAGATGCAGCCTGAGAAGCTCAATGATTCAGACTTCAGACTAAATTATTCAATTCTTTAACCCATTGTATATAGCTTGTGTTCTTTTAAATCGCTTATTCGTTCATGAGTTTGTAATAATTTTTTCTTTTTTATTTACCTTAAAAAATTTGGTATACATCTCTCCATTTGTAAATCCTGTTTCTTGTAGTTGTCTTTTCTTCTTCGTTTGCTAGTGGATTTTAGATGTTGAGACACAAAAAAGTGTATGTGCAGTGATAATTGAGATTCAACCATTTCTTTTTGCTTGGACTCACACACTGGTCAAGCAACAAGCATGACAGAAACTTTGTAGTTATTGCTGAAATTTAGTATTTTCTTCGGTTGAGGATACATTTCATGCAGGATTTCTCAGTGGCATTTACATGGTTAACTTGCCAGGGGTTTCTGAGGTTTTTAGATATTAGAAAAAGGTTTGGCATGCAATTTAAGCAGGCATGATCAGACTACTACTGAGACTCTACTGGTTTAATAGAGGCACGGTATCATCCAAAATCTGGTAATGTTCATCTTTTCCATCCCTAAAATTTTGTCAAAAGAATATGTTTGGAACGTAGGTCGTTATAATTTATAACATTTCAAATCATATTTACCTGGATTGAGATTTCGTGCCATATATTAGGCCATCTAAATAGCACAAAAATTTGGACAGCCTAAGAAAGTAGGTTACAAGGTCCACTTGCCCCGAGTTTTGAAATTGTGTATAAGCTTGGCTCACCAAGGCCCTAGGTTAGGTTGAGTTCGAGCTCAAACTCTGCTAAGGAACTCATCCGAGCCAAGTTGGATATTCGATCGGCTCATCTCTGCTCAAACTCATTTAATTTTCCTTGTTAAAAAATAATAAAAAATAATTAAAAAATAATTAAAGGTGATTCCATATTTGAACAACTTGAATAACTACGTTATCACTACGTGGCTTAGTCCAAAAATAGATAATCGGTTTTCAACTTCAAATACCAGTGCCTCAAGTTGTAGTATCAACTATCAACATGAACATGCTTTCAAACCGCAAAAATCATTCTGTGTCATAAAAAACAAAATGTAGGACGTCCGATCCATCCATTCTGAGTAACACCATTAACAAATTAACAGAAGCTAGCGTACCATTAAGATACGAACACATTTATGAAAAAGTACAAATCTTACCGATTTCGAAAGAAAAAAATAATGGTACAAAACACACACGTATAGTACTCTCTCTCACGTTATGAACCGCATGCACATGCAGGGTAGAAATTCTTTTGATGATAATTAGGCAGAAGCTGCACTCACAATAGAAAGAGAGAGAGGGGGAGATTCTCCTGTCTAAAAGAGTTCTTTGGATCTCGCAGAGCCGAGATGGCAACTTGTGAATCAC
>FXXK01000696.1:129312-154977 GCA_900184695.1 Betula pendula
TATATTTGAGAATTTCATCAAATTGTAAACAAAATTTGAAGGATATAAAGAGATATAGGTAAAACTACAATCACATAGATGATGTGATTAACGTTTTTCTTGCATTGTTATACTTTTAACCTCAAGGGTTGACTCAAGTAGGAAGGGCCTTAGTCTTGGTGGAATCCCCATCAAGTTTAAAGTTCGAATCCCTTTAGGTGCAAACAATTCTTTAGAGTCATGCCTGTCGACGAAGTCGGAGTTTTACCCGATTCATGTGGATGTGGCGTTTTGCATAGGTCCAAAATTTGCTCGACATGGGTAAGTACAAAATTGCAATCATGTGCAAAAGAAAAATTGAAGAATGTTCCCAATAATTTCACTAAGAAACAAGTTTCATTATTGTAGAAATATATAATGAGATCTAGAATACGAAAGAAAAATAGTGGAATCAGAGAGAGAAAAAAACTGATGAAGTATTAGGGCTACATCTTAAATATATTAAAGTAAGATAAATTGTACATGATAGAAACAACTAAATACATGTATTTAATTTTTTCTATTTATAAAAAGGTTACGAGTGGTGAACAAGAAACTCTATACTAAATAACGAAGGGAATAAACTTACAAAGAAACTAAATAAATCATAATATTGATCAAAATATTCTAACAATTATTTTTCTCGTTTTTATTTTTACTTGGTAATTTTTTTTTTAAGATAACATCCACCAATACTTTTTAATTACTATATCACAGTCATTGTTATTCTCTCCGCAAAGGCAATATCCTCTTTTATTTTTTATTTTTCCTAAGCCAAAGGCAATATCCTCTTGAATGAGAAGGTTGATCATTGTAAGTACTATTAGCAAACTCTTTAAACTTCTTTTCCTTCTTTAAACGTAGGAGATTTTTTAAAAAAGTTCACATGCAGCAAATTCTCCTTTCTTTCTCTAAACCAACAGAAAGCTATAATGTTACCCAAGATATAAGAAAGCATTTTGAAAAATGCTAAGTTTTCCAAATTTTTTTTTTTCAAAACGTTGGTTCTTAGGTGATGTGTCATCATTCAACGTGATCTATTGTTTTAATAAATAAAGACATAGGTAATGGAATATGACACATCATTTGAGAACGAACTTTTTGATAAACGAAAAAAATTGAAAAAATCCTAATGATTTCGATCGATCCCAAGTTCCTGTCGTCTTGGGATTTCACAGACCATAGAGATTAAGGCTTATTAGCGGGGAAACACGTATCTCAAATCTATAATTCCACCGCATCATCCTTCTTCGTACCTTAATTTGAAGCCTAGACCACACGTTCAGGTTGCAACTGCCGGCCTGCTTAATTCGGGCTGCCCAGCAGGGCAGCATTGAGTACTTAAAGGACCGTTGATTGGGATGTGTGTTCACTTAATTTTCTACGCACTTGTATGCACTCATTAACAAGTGTGGACCTATTAACAAAAAAAAAAAAAAAACGAGTGTGGACGAATGAAGAGTTTTAGAGGAAAAAACCAATAACATAACATAACACGGCAAAAAACAAAAAAGAAAGAAAGAAAATTTAACAGCGACATTGTTGCGGATTTTACCGACCACCAATATTGTATTCTTTTCAACGACATTATGGAAGATCGGTTCAGGTTTTTCAAAAAAATATGGCCCGATCGGTACCATCATATCAGCCTGTGATAATGATGGGATAAAAAATTTGATTTATTTGAATAATGTTAAAAATATATTTTTATTTATTATTATATATTCTACCGTAATGATTTGACAATCAGTCCTTATTTAAAAATAAATTAAAAAAAAAAGGTTAAAGATTAATTAAATTTTATTTCACATTCTTACAATACTGACGTGACGTCTCGATCAAACCATTGGATAAAATTATTGTTAAAAAAATTTAATATTTGTTGAACTAGTATTATATCAATATTGTAAGATTATTATAAGATAAAATGTTAATATATAACGTCAATATAATAATAATAATAAATATATTGACGTGGCTGTTTCAATTGACCCTTAATATAAATATTGTTTTAAAAAATTTAATTACTAGTTGAACTAGTACTATATCTGTAACACTCCAGTTCTATATTGAGAAGATGATAAATAACCCATATAGAGGTGGGTGATTTATAAAGGGAGTCATGAGTGTTGAATCCTACATCACCTAGTTACTAGGTGAAACTGGGCTTTATAAATGATTTTAGGGAAACTCCAAAATTAACTAGTCCTTTTAGAGTGATAGCGCAGATGTGGTTAGTGCTTTTTTCTATGTTTTAAAATCAATATTGTAAGATTAGTACAAAGATAAAAATGTATATATAAGTTAATAATATTAATAATAATATAACAAAGAATCCATTAAGAAACATGATCAATTGGACGAAAGTAACTTGGACTCTTAGGAGACAGCTGGGATGGAATAATTAGTAGAGGAGCATTGACTTATTATTATATATGTTATTGACTCTGCAAGACTTTTGACTTGCGGGCCACGTACGTCTCTTGTTCGTCGTGTTACATGAAAGTGCAAGTGACTATTATTGGTAATTAACTTCACGTATTAGAAAATAAAATAAAAAAAAGCTTCACGTAATATTTTAGGATCGATTTACGTTACATTCGGTCCCGCGAGCTCATTATATATATGAGAGTCGTGATACTCATCAGCCTTGGGCTGAATGAATAGTCATTCAGCCAAGGTTAGATGAGAGTAAAAAAAAAAAAAAAATTCCAAAATGTTGATTCTTTAAGTGATGTGTTATCATTTCATGTGATCTATTATTTTTAATAAATAAAAACATTAGGTAATGGGATATGACACATCATTTGAGAACGAATTTTTTGATAAAAAAAAAAAATTGAAAAACCTAGGATTTCGATCGATCCGAGTTCCTGTCGGCTGTCGTCTTGGGATTTCACGACCATAGAGATGAGGCTTATTAGCGGTGGAAACACGTATCTCAAATCTACAATCCACCACATTATCCTTCTTCTATACCTTAATTTGAAGCCCTAGACACACGTTCAGGTTGCAACTGCTGGCCTGCTTCGGGCTGGGCAGCATTGAATACTTAAAGGATCGTTGATTGGGATGTGTTCACTTAATTTTCTACGCACGTAGGACCGAATGAAGAGTTTTAGAGGAAAAAACCAATGACATAACATAACACGCCAAAAAACAAAAAAGAAACAAAGAAAATTAAGAGCGACATGTTGTGGATTTTCCGACCAATATTATTGTGTTCTTTTCTACGACATTCTGGAGTCTGGACATCGGTCCAGGTTTTCCAAAAAACATATGGCCCGATCGGGACCACCATATCAACATGGTATCATAGTTGATACGTTAGTGATGGGATAAAAATATAATTTATTTGAATAATATTAAAAATTATATTTTTATTTTACTACTATTCTACCCTAATGATATGACAATCTGTCCAAAAAAACATTAAAAAAAAAATAAGGCTAAAAATTAGCTATATTTTTATTTCGCAATTATCTTACAATGTTGATGTGACTGTTTCGATCAACCATTGGATAAATTATTGTTTTAAAAAAATTTAATTATTAGTTAGAACTAATACTATATCAATATTGTAAGATTATTATAAGATAAAAATGTAATATATAACGTCAATAATAATAATAATAACAATAAAAAAAATATTGATGTGGCTCTCTCAATCAACCTTTGGATAAATTATTATTTTTTTTTAAATTCAATTATTAGTTAAAACTACTACTATATCAATATTGTAATATTAGTATAAAATAAAAATATAATATATATCCTTAATAATAATAATAATAATAAAGAAATCTGTTAAGAAACAGGATCAATTGGACGGAAAGTAACTTGGACTCTAGGAGACAGCTGGGATGGAGTAATTAGTGGAGGAGGCATTGACTTATTATTATATGAGCAATGCTATAATATCTATTTATGTTTTTTTTTTTTAAAAAATTATTATTGAATCTGTGGTCTCCATGTATACACAATTATAGAGACTACAAATCTAATAATAATGGTTAAAAAATTTAGATAAATATTCTAACATGTTCCTTATATATATGTTATTGGCTCTGCCAAGACTTTGACGCGCGGGGCCACGAACGTCCTCGTGTTCGTCGTGTTACGCTAAAGTGCAAGTACTATGGTTGTAATTAACTTCACGTAATTAGAAAAAAAAAATTAAAAAAAAAAACTTCACGTAATATTTTAGGATTTACGTACATTCGGTCCCGACATGTTGTGCCCCTGGCCGCCTAATTAAGGAAATTGTTCATGACTACAAGAGCATCAAGCTGTCAAGGGTCTCTTTAATGTCATTATATTCAACAATAGACAATAATATATCCATATATGCATGTTATTGTGGGCGATCGAGAATCAATTATGTCCAGTACCAACCTAGTTAGAGCATTCTCATATCATTCGAATAGAGTTATCTTTTACATTTATTTATTATATTCATCTTATAATGGCTAACGTAACGTGACTTATTTTATAAGTAATTGACATAAAAAATTATTTAAAATATGTCACTTTAATTAGTGTGATAAATAAGTATGGAGGATAACATTACTCTTCTCATCTGGCTAGCCAAAATTACAAAAGATGCTAAAATTGAACTAAAATGAGCTTTATCTGGCTCACCAAATTGAAGAAATGTTTGGTGATCGAGTTGCTACTGTGCTCACCAATTAAATTCAATGCTCACCAAATTGAAAAAAAAAAAAAAAAAAAAAAATCTCTAAAATTCTCTCTCATCTTAAATTAAGAATAAAGAAATTCTTGATTGAGAATAAATTTGTTGAGCTAGCTAAATGTGAATGCTCAGTTATCCCAAAAGAAATCTCATAACTTTATAGTTGGACTAGTGGCTTCTATCTAGCTACCACATGGGTTAAGTTTACATTCAACTGGCTAAGCTTCTATATTAGTTGAATAATGATACACGTCCATTTTCTACCCATCCAATTTTCAAATTGACCAATTGATTAGTGAGACTCACATTTAGTTCCACCAATCCAATGGTGAATTTAAAAACTAAATGTACGAAGATGGGTTGGAGATGGGTAAAGAATGGATATATGTCATTTTTCCTATTAGTTTACTCATTTTCCTTCCCGTGGGTCTAAGTGCCCTATACTTTTTGCTTTGAGACAATATTGTTTTAAGTGGCTTACAATATATATCAACCACTTCAAAAATGCAAAAATGTAAGTCATTAATTAAAACACATTGCCTAACAGTAATGTGATATAAATGTGATAAATTGGTGTAAATTGTAGCATTACTCTTTCTTAGTATATATGTTGACGTACCATCCTTGCCCTTCTCGAATTAAAAGTTACATTTTGTTTTTGTTTTTTTAATAAATAAAACTAGAAAATCGTTCCAATTTGCCAAGTAGTAGAAAGGTGTGATTTGCTCTTTTTTCAAAATTAAAGAAAAAAAAAAAACTGAAACGTAAGGGTGACGCCTTAGAGCATTAGCAGTAGCTTTCTTTAAATCTCATTCCCTTCCTTAGTGTAGGGAAAACTGTTAAAAAAACATAAAAAAGTCCCTGCAGCAGCTTCCCTAAGTGTTCCCTAAACTATAGAAACACGAAGGGAACTACTTTTGGTTCCCTTCATCAAGGGAACCAAAAGTGGTTCCCTTAGCATTATTAAAATATAAATAACTTTCTCTCTTCTACCATTTGTTTAAAACAATATTTCAATGATTTATCTTTTCTCTCTCTTTCTTCTAGCATTTAATTCAAATAATATTTAATTTATGTAGGGAAAGATGAATGGAAGTTGCTGTGGAATGCATTTAACTAAGGAACTAAAAAATAGTTTTATTCTCTACATTAAAAAAAAATTTAAGGGAAGCTGCTGCTAATGCTCTTAGATGATGTATTACATATTCATTGTACGTAGATCCATAAGATAATAACAAGACAAAGAATTAAGTTAAGGATAAACTGAAACGTAAGGGTCATGAATTAGAAAAAAAGAAAAGAAACGTAAGGGTCATGCAAATGCTTCGATTTACGTGCGCAATTAACTCCGTGTAAATCGGCTCAATTACGCAATAAATACGTGTTGATGATGTGCGTAAACGATATCTAATTTTTCACCAAAGAATTAAGTTATATATGGATAAATGAAAACCAGAAATTAATCGTTTAATGGTCAAGCCTTAAATTGAAATTTTAAGTGCTTTATTATTTGGACGTAGGCGCATGTGATTAAGTGAAAGTAAATGTTAAGTTACATTCCTGATGTTGATTTTTTTTTTTTTTAATCCTATGCATATTAATTATGTTGGTGGTTGATGGAATGGCTATGTTGTTTTTCCTTTTTTTTTTTTTTATTTTTTTTATTTTTTTACGTTTACTTGTTCAGTTTTTTGTCTAACAAAAAATTCTGACATATATAAATAATATGTGGAAACTTTTGTCCACTTACAGAAATAATATGTTATATCAATTGTACGAGGTAAAATAATTTATTAAAAAATAAATTATTTTATTAAGAAACAAATCCTGAATCCATTTGTACTACTGTTCGTGATGAGCAGGGTAACGTGGTGGCTGCCCTTTGTATTACTGTTCCTTTTATAACAGATCCAACCCTTGCTGAAGCTATTGCAGCTTGGAAGGCTATTGAATTTTGTGGGATGCAAGAATTTCATCGGATTATTTTGGAAGGTGATGCTCTAGCAATTGTGAATGCTCTTCGCACAGAGGAGCCTTCTTGGCTACGGTATGGCCAATTAATTGAAGATTGCCAGATCTGATTGAATAGTTTCCAGTTTTGGACTGTGTCTCACACCAGACGAGAGGCCAATGAGGCTGCCCATCGTTTGGCAAAACTCGCTCTTCATCAGTCTCTCCACAAACTTTGGGAGGGGATTTGTCCAAATATTTTACAAAGCCTTGTACTTGCTAAGCAAGAAAGTTCTGATTGATTCAATGAAATTAATGATTTTCATTTAAAAAAAAAATTAAAAAAAAAATCCTGAATCCATTAAGGAATGGGTTAATCAAATAGGTGCACTGTATTCTATTTACCCTAGGGTTTGGTAAATAGATCTGACCAAATAATGGATCGGACTTCTATATATACCAAGCCTTGCATGCGCAAATGGACTTTTGTGACGTTTACTAAGAATTTAAGATAATTGGGTTGATTAGGGTAATGTGAAATGTCTTTGACAATGATCCAATTAAGCACGCGGGAGAAACTTCTCATCACTTACCTCCTAAGTTTTTTCTGATGATGTTTTTCTACCCTGCATGTGCATGCCTTTCATAACAAGAGAGAGAGAGTGTGTGTTTTGGGTCAAGAATCTAGCTGCGACATAAATAAATTAAGGAAATTTTATTAAAAAATATATGAAATTTTGAGAACTACGTTGCGCGCATACAAGCCACGGCAATTCCAAACTATAGTACCTTAGCTTCAACATATAACAACAACAACTGAAGTAACCACAAGTTCAAACACATTCGAAACATCTATATATAAGATTATTAAAATTTTTGTTTTTGTTTTTTTTTTGTTTTCTGTTTTCAAAATAAAAAAATAAATAAATATTAACAAATAACTCAAAACACAAAACACTCTTAAAAACACAAAAAAAAAAAAAAAAAGTTTTTACCACATCGTAGTGCTCTGGTAGATAAATATTGTAGATCGATGATGTTTTAGTTTACAAAAAAGTGATTAAAAAAAAAAGCTAAATCTCCCTAAGAGCTCAATGCTAATTTATTAGATACAACCAGAGACAGACCTACATAGAGACGGGCTAGGCCATGGCCCCTCTCGATTTTGAAATTTTTTATTAATAAATATGGTTTAATTACATTAATGGTTTGTGATTTGTATTGTCTTATCATACTAATCTGGACATCTTTTGGAACAAAATCCTATCAGATATTCATGTGTTTATCAACTTTCTTTAGTCAATGCATGGTTAAAACCCCATGATTTTTTATTAATTTGTTGCGGCCCAATTTCAACTTCTAAGGTCATACAAATTAAGCGTAGTTTTCAAACACAGCATCTACTTGAAGATGTGGTTTCACATCACATGCACGATAAGGTAAAAAGATAACTAAAAAATAGATAAGGACAAGCTCTATAGAATAGGCCATGATGGATGATGCTTCGAAGATGGAAGATCCAGGAGCATGTTCTTGATATCTTTATCTTATAATGTGGTGCTTTCGTTGGCTTAATAACCAAATTGAATAAGAGTTTCTAACTAATTCTTTGATGGTATATACCGAAAGAGAAATTGCAGCGAAATTTAGTACATATTCAATTATAAATGATTTTCGGGATCTAAGAGAATATCGGGTTCCATTTTAATAAGTGATTGAATTAAAAGTTGTAATATTTTGCTTTTATTTTCTTAACATTGAATGTATACTAATTTTATATTTATATGTTGATTTAATCTTTAATTTTAATATATTTCTCATCTATTATTTGGCCCTTCTATTTTAATATATTTATCATTTTCACTTCAGCCTCCTTCAATAAAAAATTTTAGTTCCGTCCCAGCAGCCACACCATTGATTTGTGTGCATCTCCACATGAGACTCTATCTAAACATCTTTTCCATTCTAAGTTTTACTCAGTGCTCTGTTTTGTTGAATATTATGTTTATGTTTGAGTTTCTTCTTTAGATTGAGTTGATTGGAATGCTACATTATTATATGAGTTTAATGTGAGTAGGTTTTTCTTTACCGTCTAGTATGAAATTTTGTGTTTGGCGTGCTAAATGCTGTTTTTTTTTTTCTTTGAGAAAAATACAAAAAATAATTGCATGCACTCATTTGCAATAAGCTTCTTAGGGTATAAAAAATTGCTTAAGTACTTTCCACTCCAAACTTTTGTTTGAAGTTTTGATGGAAAACGTTGTTTTGCCACACCAGCTCTAACAATAAAATGACATGGGTCCAGTTTCATAAAAGGAAAAAAAAAAAAAGATATAAATATACCAAAAATAAAAATAAAAATTATGAGAATGGTCGGCCATTTATGGCCACGCCGGCTGATGGTACGTATTCGTTTTTGATGAGCAAAGTTTGTATTGGGTTGATGAGTTGCCTCTGGAACGCCTAGAATATATGCATGAGGCTGCTGTAAGTGGGGGGACATGGGCAGATGTCTGTACGGAGGAGAAAAAATTCAAACCTAAATGTTAAAAAATATGACTTGTTTTATTGTTTTAAAAAATAAACCACTTTTTAGGATACTAGCCAAAAAATAAAAGTATTAACAAACAACTCAAAACACAAAACGCTCACTTACTTTCACATTTATGTTATATTCATTAACGTAGTAGAAGACTTGGTAAACAAATCAGAAGCATCTGCATCTTCTGACTAAAAGATAAAATAAACCCGCAAGCTTAAAAGTAATAAACTTCGCAGAGTATTTAAGAGAAATTCTCTCATTGATAAATATTTAATTGTGTCTCTATTTACAATGTAGACTCACATATTTATACTAGCAGGAAATTTAGAAAAAGCAAATAAACCTATTCCTAGTAGAATAAGTAAACCTAATCATAGTAAGAAAATAAATAAATACAAGTCTACAAAGGAAAGGAAAAAATAAATACAATCTTAAAAAGGAAATAAATATAAAACTTTATTTATTTATTTATTTTAGTAGAATCCTAATCTAAAATAGAAAATCAATAAATTGATTTTTGTGTCAACCTAATACGGTTGACAATCACAGTGATCGTGACAAGATCTTTCCTTCTATATTTTTACTGTTTGAATCTGAACAAAAATCTTCTTGAATGGCATTTTCCCAATAGTTATTTGTTATTTTTCTTATTTTGAAATTTACCGAAAATATGGGTAAATTCCGTCCTACATCAGACACCCCTACTTGAAAAAAACTCGTCATCAAGTTTTCTTTGTGATATGGCACGCGCAGCTCTTCTGGAGAAAGGTACTTGGAGAAATCTACGTAGATAGCATCAAGACACGTTTTTTCCCTTTTGTCTTCTTCCATAAAAATTCCTCTAACAATTTCTTTTTTGATATCATCTTCAACTTTTCTTTTTTCTTCAAAGGAATCAACATTGTATTTTTCTTCCATGATAATCGTGATAAGTTGCACCTGTGGTGAAAGGGGTGGTGCATGTTCCTTCATTGGAGTAGTTGTTGGAACAGATGGTAGTGGTTGCACAAATTGTTTTTCTGACGGCAACTCCACTAAATTAATAAACTCCACATTATTTTCATCGTAATTAATATTCTCTTCATAGGTGGGGTGCCTATTTAAAGATTCAGGATCACGGTTATGGACAGATCTGACGCAAAATCTTTCATAATTGTTAACAAACTTGTCGATACGTCTCTTCAAATCGTTTGAGAATTTGTCAAATAATTCTCACATTGATTGCAATATTTGTTCTTGAAAGTGTGCCTGTTGTAATCAAACCTTTAATCGCTTCATATATCCATGGTAGTCAGTTCTTGAAACAAACTCTCTCTCACGAATGAATTTATTAGAGTAGTTGTTACTGTAGTATGAATTAGCCATCGAATCCGGATAACGCCAGCTCGGATACCCCTTGAATTCGGCTCTTGAACGAGCCCCTCCCCTACAAGTGGCGTTGTTGAAGAGGTTGTTACCGTTACTCAGGTAGCCATCGAACAGAATAACGCCGACTCTGATACCAACTGATGTAGCGGAAGACTTGGTAAACAAATTAGAATCATCTGCGTCTTCTGACTAAAACATAAAACAAGCCTACAGGCTTAAAAATAACAAACTCCGCAGAGTATTTGAGAGAAATTCTCTGATTGATAAATATTTAATTGTGTCTCTATTTACAATGTAGACTCACATATTTATACTATAGTAGGAAATCTAGAAAAATAACAAATAAATCTAGTCCTAGTAGAATAAGTAAACCTAGTCCTAGTAGAATAAATAAATCTAATTATAGTAAGGAAATAAATAAGTACAAGTCCACAAAGGAAAGGAAAAAGTAAATACAATCTTGAAAAGGAAATAAATAAAGTTTTAATAAAACTTTATTTTTTTATTTTTTTAATAGAATCCTAATCTAAAATAGAAAATCAATTCAACCGAATACAGTTGACAATCAGTAGTGATCGTGATAAGATTTTTTCTTCTATACTTTCACTGTCTGAATCTGAACAAAAATCTTCTTAAACGACACTTTTCCAATATGTTATTTTTTATTTTTCTTATTTTCGAATTTACTAAAAATATGGATAAATTTCGTCCTACATCATATCATAACCAAAGAAACAAAAGACATCTAAAACTTTTTAACAAACGAGTCCCCTAATGTTTCCACTGATGTTCCAGGATATCTATACATGCACATGTAGTTATTATTATTATTATTATATATATGAAGGGTTTACTTTTAGGGCGTGGCTAATAAAAACTCATGATAAAATGGAATGTTACCAAACCAAGTGACCTTGTAATAAAATTTATGAGTAGTGATCAATTTTTGTAAATTCATGTATATTATCATTTCTCATTATCGTAAGTCATAACGGCAACTTCCTATCCTCTACATCTATTTAGAAGGCCCAAAAATAACCGATTTTTCTTCCACTTGATCGGCTTCCCATGGGCCTAACAATTAATTCACAAATCAGCCCAAATTAGGAGCCACTCNCACTTTTTAGGACACTAACAAAAAAATAAAAACATTAACAAACAACTCAAAACACAAAACGTTCGCTTACTTTCACATTTATGTTATATCATAACCAAAAAAATAGACATTTAAAATTTTTTAACAAATGAGTCCCAGATGTTCCTGGAGATCTATATATGCACATGTAGTTATTATTATTATTATTATAATTATTATATATGAAGTGTTTACTTTTAGGGCATGACTAATAAAAACTCATGATTAAATGGAATGTTACCAAACCAAGTGACCTTGTAATAAAATTTATGATTAGTGAAATTTTTTTGTAAATTCATGTATATTATCATTTCTCATTATCATAAGTCATAACGGCAACTTCCTATCCTCTACATCTGATTTAGAAGGCCCAAAATAACCGATTTATCTTTCACTTGATCGGCCTCCCATGGGCCTAACAATTAATTTACAAATCAGCCCAAATTAGGAGCCACTCAAATCTCTTATCACCCACTCCATTCCCCGGCCCCAATGGCAACAGACATGGCCCATTTAAATCTCACTCACTGTGTCAACTCGCATATAACCCCCCAACACAACCACAGTCATCTTCCACTAACTCAGCCTCACGCGCTTACACAAATTGACTCCTAATTAAGCCCAACACGCAGCACATATAGGCTGACCAAACAAAAATCTGAAATAAATAAATAAATAAAAAATCTATCTGTTCAACAAGGTGGGGCCCACTCATCATCGTCACCTCTTCATCTGGACGGTAATGGCCATGCCCCTCTCCTCTTTTGAAAAAAAATGCTTGGTGAAAAAAATGCTGGGTCCTTGACTCTATTATAACAAAAATTATTTTATATTCAAACCTTAAACAGCCCAAATCTATTGTGAGCAACGACTTAAATCTATCATTAAAAAAATTAGGCATCAACAATAGCTTTCAGAAGTAACATATAAAAGTTTTAAACATAATAAGGACAATAATGTAAAAGCTAAAGCAGCACGGTTATAGCAAAACATCGGGTTCCATTTTATGTTTATTCTTTGTTAATGTTGAATGGATGCTGATTTTATTTTTTTATATTATTTTAATCTTCAATCTTAATATATTATTTATTCATGCTTTGGCCTTCTACAAAAAAAAAAAATGGTGCTTCGTTTTTTTAGAATTTTTAGAATTGTTTATTTTTATTAAGAGTATTTTTGTCATTTGAAGGACTTTGACAATTTTTGATAGTTTAAAGGGAATATTGTCCAATTTAAAATTTAAGAATAACATTGTCAATTAAGTAGTAATTTGAATAGAGTATATAAACTTTTTCCAAATTATAATTATGTTCTACGATTATCCTTTTGCTTAGTTCATCTAGAACATCATTCCTAAAATTGCTTTGTTAAAGCTTTTTTCTTTGGTACTTTTGTTCAAAACAAAAGCATTATCATATGATATAATTTCGTTGTTTGTTAATATTTTTATTTTAAGAGCAAAAAACAAAAGAAACAAGAAAAAAAAAAAAGAGTTTCGAATGTGTTTGAACTTGTGGTTACTACAGTTGTTCTTGTTATACTTGGAAGGTGCTATAGTTTGGAATTGCCGTGGCTTGTGGGCAACTCAGTTCTCATTATTTCATATATTTTCATGTCTAAAAAAAAAGCAAATTCATATATTTTTTAAAAAATTCCTTTATTTATGTCGTACGTAGATTTGACCCAAAAGTCTCTGCTTCTGCAAAAACGAGCGATATTCCTCACAGAAAACTTAGGAGGTAAGTGATGAGATTCTGAGAAGTTTGCTCTAACGTCCTAATTATTCCCTTATTCCTTTTCCTTTTGACTAGATGAGGTGCTTGGATCGATCATTGTCAAAGACTTTTTTTTGGATGAATATCAAAGACAAAGACATTTCAAATTCTTAATAAACATCATAAAAGTCCATTTGCGCATGCCTTGTTACGTAGATATACAAGTCCCCCACCCTTATATATTAACAATGTTGGGAAGTGGGCTGGACGATTGGCCCAACTCTATTAGCAGGACTGGTTGAATTTATGGACCAAAAGCCCACATCATCTGTGAAGATCGCTGATGACCCAAGGTCGGCTATGTCCTCATAATATCGAACCCCGATTGTCAAAGGTCGGGGACCATTAAGGCTCCTAATAGAGATGCGACAAAGATTGAGATGACGTGTATTTAAAGAAGATGGCCTTGACCCCATGCTCTCGCGGACTTCAAAAGCCCTCCAGCTCCTAGGACTTGATTGACGAGATGTGTGAATAGTAGTCAGAACATTATGGTCAAGCACCCAATCAACACCTGACACTTCCTTTCCCATATGGCGTCAACGCCTTGTGTAAAGGGGAAATCCAAGGACCCATAGAGAGGGACGCATTAATGAGCAAAAGGATCGTGTCGTCTTATATATAAGGAGAAGCTCGCTAAACAGGTTAGCATTCTAACAAATACATTCTCTGCATGTCTTTATGTTATCAACTCTCACGTGATAACTGACTTTGGCATCGAAGTTATCCCCGCCGGCCCGCTCCGGCAAGCTTTTGTGTTTTACTGTTTTTGTGTTGCAGAGATACACATCACGGGGCACGAAAACTGTTCTAACAAACAAGAATATATCTATTTGATTAACCCATTCTTTAATGGATTCAGGATTTTTTTTCTTGAGAAGGTCAAATTAATAAAATAATTAATTTCTTTTTAATAAATTATTTTACCTCATACAATTGATATAACTTATTATTTCTGTAAGTGACAAAAGCCTTCCACACAGGTCAAGTGATTGAAAAATATATATAAACTTATTATATGTCAGAATTTTTTTTTTTGACAAAAAACACGAAATAAAAAAACAAAGGAAAAACATCAAAACTATTGTATCAACAATCAACATAAATAATGAGCATAGGAAAAAAAAATCAACATGATCAGGAATGTAACTTAACATTTGCTTCACTTAATTACATGTCAACACCCAAACAATGAAGCACCTAAAATTTCAATTTAAGGCTTGACCATTAAACTTGATTGATTAATATAAGCACAAGCTTGAAATTGTTTTTAATTTTATATTTGGATCATAATACCATAATGTGGCACAAGCTTGAAATTGTTTTTAATTTTATATTTGGATCATAATACCATAATGTGCCGAAAATTTATGGTTTTAATTTATCCATAGCTTAATTCTTTGCTGAAAAATTATATAGTTTATGAACATGATCATCAACACATGTATATTGGATAATTGAGCACGAATGAGGCATGATTTGGATTGACCTCCTTGCCAGATGCGTAATCTCCAGCAATTGAAGTACAATTGCTGGATATGTCCTAGGCGGGTCTTGGAGATGTCCCGACTCGGTTCCAACGATGTTCCAAGCGGGTCCCTGTGATGTCTCAGGCAAGTCTCAGCGATGTCCTAGTCGGATCCTGACGATGTCCCAAGCGGGTCCTAAAAATGTCACAGGTAGGTCTTGACGATGTTCCGGGCGGGTCTCAACAATGTCAGGGTTGGGTCCCAGTGATGTCCCAGGCGGGTCCTAGCAATGTCCCGGTCAATTCCCGACAATGTCCCATAAATGTCCTGGGCAGGTCCCGGCGATATCTCGGGCGGGTCCCGACGATGTCTCGGGCAGATCTCGATCGGGTCCCGAGTGGGTCCTAGCGATGTCTCNCATCAAAACTATTGTATCAACAATCAACATAAATAATGAGCATAGGAAAAAAAAAAATCAACATGATCAGGAATGTAACTTAACATTTGCTTCACTTAATTACATGTCAACACCCAAACAATGAAGCACCTAAAATTTCAATTTAAGGCTTGACCATTAAACTTGATTGATTAATATAAGCACAAGCTTGAAATTGTTTTTAATTTTATATTTGGATCATAATACCATAATGTGCCGAAAATTTATGGTTTTAATTTATCCATAGCTTAATTCTTTGCTGAAAAATTATATAGTTTATGAACATGATCATCAACACATGTATATTGGATAATTGAGCACGAATGAGGCATGATTTGGATTGACCTCCTTGCCAGATCTTCTAATCATTTGGATCTACATACATGACTTGTGCCCCTGGCCCAATTAAGGAAATTGTTCATGACTACAAGAGCATCAAGTCAAGGGTCTCTTTAATGTCTTTATATTCATTAATATACAATAATATATCTGGAAAAGGATCATCTTCATTTCAAGTGAGGGATAGAATTGTCAAAAAATAAATAAATGACAATCGTACCCCTTCAATACCAAACTAGTTAGAGCATTCGAGTAATGCAACTCTTTGCATTCCTTTATTTCATTCATCTCATAGTGGCTAATGTGACGTGTTTTATAAGTAGCTAACATAAAAAATTATTTAAAACAAGCCATGTAAACCGGTGTGACATGAATGTGATAAATGAGTATGAAGTATAGCATTACTCTTCTCATCCGACTAGCCAAAATAACAAAAGATGCTAAAATGGGACCGAAATGAGCTCTATCCGGCTGGCTCACCAAATTGAAGAAATGTTTGGTGATCGAATTGCTACAGTGCTCACCAAATTGAAAAAATTAAAAATTAAAAAATCTCTAACATTCTCTCTCCTCTTAAAGAAAGAATAAATAAATTTTTGAAAAATAATATTTAAATTGAATAATAAAAGGTGATAGCTAAAATAAAAACTCGAATGTAGATGCTTTAAAAAAGTGAGTAAGTAGAGTACATAAAGATAATTTTTTTAGCAAAAATTGAGAGTAAATTTGTTGAACTAAATGTGAATACTCTGTTGTCTCAAAAGAAATCTTAAAACTTTAGAGTTGGACCAGTGGCTTCTATGAGTACTTATAGATGTCAAATGATTCTAACATATCACATTTTTAATAGGTAGTATTTTTTATCTCGTTCGATGCAAAAAATACATGAATTCACATAATTTAAGAATTTACAGTTTTATTAAAATTGTAGGAAATCCTTAATCGAGAAAATGAGATATTCAAATTAGTAACTTTTACTTTATGATGCGTAATCTCCAGCAGTTGAAGTACAATTGCTGGATATGTCCTGGGCGGGTCTTCGAGATGTCCCGACTCGGTCCCAACAATGTCCCAAGCGGGTCCCTGTGATGTCCCAGGCAAGTCTCAGCGATGTCCTAGTCGGATCCTGACGATGTCCCAAGCGGGTCCTAAAAATGTCACAGGTAGGTATTGACGATGTTCCGGGCGGGTCTCAACAATGTCAGGGTTGGGTCCCAGTGATGTCCAAGGCGGGCCCTAGCAATGTCCCGGTCGATTCTCGACAATGTCCCATAAATGTCCTGGGCGGGTCCCGGTGATATTTCGGGCGGGTTCCGACAATGCCTTGGGCATATCACAATCGGGTCCCGAGTGGGTCCTAGCGATGTCCAGCAAGTTCCAACATTTTCCAAGCGAGTCCCGATTCGGTCAGCGTATCCTGAGGCGCATCCCCGATCGATGTTTCGATTGGTCGCTGGCGATGTTTTGGACAGGTCTTGCGAGGTCCTTGCGGTAGTCTCAACTGGTCCGACAATATTAGCGGCGGGTTCCTGGCGATGTCCCGGGTGGGTGCTCAACCCGGGTTCCGGGCGGGGTCTTGTGATGTTCGTTTGGTTGTGGTCCAAGCGATTTTGAGAATGTGACACTCAATTCAAAAAAATGTTACTATTTAAAAATGAGACACACATTTTAAAGAAATTAAAGAGATTTTCTGTCAACACTGAAAAATGGTTTCCCGTTGACTAATTTTGCCTCCCCCCCACCAAACCGAAAAAGCATTTAAAAATGATTTATAGAAAGAATTTTATGCCCGAAAACAAACAGGAGGCCTTAGGTTGAATGATAGTTGATTTGGGCTTGGGAGGAGGGTTTGGGAATTTAGGGCGTTGGATATGTTATGGAAAAAGCCTTGTAGAGATATACACAGCGGAGCGGTTATGTACCGCTTATAACCGGAGTAACCCGATAACTGGGAAACTGGATAAACCGAAAATAACTACAACCGGATAACCGGCCCCTAAGCTGATTGCGGTTTGCGGTTATTAGTTTTTTGAAAAACCGGTTTATTAATCGGGTACCGATTTTTAATATATATACATTATGTAATTATATACTATAAACCGGTAACCATTTTTAAAAATAATAAATTAAAAACTAAGGAGTAAACCGCTAAACTCAGTAACTCTCTCTTTTTCGTTTCCTTCTTTCTTCCACACCTCACTTGGCTCTCTCTTTTTCCTTTTCCCTTCTTTTTACACGCCTCCACTTTGGCCTCTCTTCTTCTCCCAGGAGCAACCGTGTCGTCGGCAACCACCGTAGGCACACTTCACCCATGATTGAGGACGTTTGCCACACGTAGGCCAACAATTCCCTCCCGGCTTCGACGAGGACAACCCATGCCCCCGTCCCGACATCCGAGCATGCTCCGATCTCCCCAAAGGTAGTAAAGACTTTGTTTGTCTTCCGCTGTATTTAATTTTAATTTGAGCTTTCTTTTTGAATGCAATCAAATTATACTCTATTTTCTTTTGGGTTTAATCCCTTATCTTGTTTATTTTGATCTTCAAGAGATTTTTAGAGGAATTTTGATTTTGATATGTTCTGTGTTTAATTAAGAGGAATGCTGAGATTTGGTGTTCGTTTATGAGATTTGGTTTGGTTTTTGAGATTTGCTGATATTTGCTCTATTATGTTTGTATTAAGCTGATTTGCTGATATTTGTTGATATTTGTTTGGAGTGGATTGGGTTTAGGGCTAGATTGGGGTTTATTTGTGTAGGGGTTGTGATTTTGTCAGATTTGGGTTCGATTTAGGGTTTACCTTTTGTTTGGTAGCTGAGAACCTCAAGTTCTTAATCTGGGTTCAATTTGATATGGGTTTTGATTTTGCTTTTGAATCTGCCATTTTTTAGCCTTGTATGGGTGTCACAAGAATCTACAACTAACTTTGTATTGATTAGCAAACATTTACGGTTTTAGATGCCATATTATATTTGAGAAACAAATGACTATTAACAGTTTTAGAAACATTTACTGTTTGTATTGGTTTTGCTTCTCCTTTCTTGATATGAGAAATGATTATTTTCTAAGAGAATATTGTTCTCTGGGTTCCTAACATTGTATTGTGATGTGTTGAACTTTGTTTGATTTATTGGGTACATGAAACACCATATGGTATGCACCAGTATTTCATCAAGGTTGGTGTTATGTTTCTGTCTTTGAGGTCTCATAAACAAATGCTGAATGAAACACCAAATGGTATGCACTTGGACTGAAGTCACTGAATCATCTCTTGTCTAGAGGCTAGAAGTTTATTAGTAATGAAAGTTATTATTTTTTTTAATTGTCATTATGTTTTACTTACAATACAATTATAATTGTATTTTACATTTAATTGATTTCATAATTTGTTTTTGTAGGGGTGCTGATTTGAGACTTAAGCATACAAATTACAAGGTGCAACAAATCAGTGTTGGAATGTTTCAAATTAGGAAATCAGTGAGACTCGAGCATACGAATTAGTCATAGTGTGTTTTTTTTTTTTAACTAAATTAGTCATAGTGTTGATTTGTACTAATTTGTACAAAGGGATTTGTAATGTTGGAATTTTTTTATGCAGTATAGTAAATTAGTAATGTATAAAGTATTTGTAATGTTGTTATTTTTATGCAAGGGTTTAGTGACGATGCAGTGTAGTAATGTATTTTTTCTATGTTTTTGTTTTTATGAAGAATAATAGAATTAAATTCAGACATTTTTTCTATATAAATTCAACCTTTTTTTTTTCTTTTTTTTTAAAGTTCATGTGTTATTTTTATGTCATTTCTAATATTTTATTTTATGGGACTATAAAATAGCATTAAGAAGAATCAAAAAGTAAGTTTAAAATAGTTCAAAAAGAGGTAAAAAAAAAATAAAAGATGACCCTTAATATAAAAACCGGTTACTGGTTTATAATCGGTATTGAAATCAGTTATTAACAATCGCAATCAGGGTCCTGTTTGCGGTTGCTAAAAATCAAACAACCAGGACCTCCCGTTGCAGTTATTGCTCAATAATCACAATCGCAAACGGTTGTACACCCTTAAAACCTTGTGTGTGTGGGTGATAAGAGATATGAATAGGCATGTGAGCCTACAAAAAAAAAGTGGATGGGCTGAGGTGGATAATGGCTCCTAATTTGGGCTGATTTGTGAATTAATTGTTAGGCCCATGGGAGGCCAATCAAGTGGAAGATAAATCAGTTATTTTGGCCCTTCTAAATCATGAATTTACAAAAATTTATGAAATATACATGAATTTACAAAAATTGATCACTACTCATAAATTTTATTACAAGGTCACTTGGTTAGGTAACATTCCATTATCATGAGTTTTTATTAGCCATGCTCTAAAAATAAACACTTCATATTTATATATATAATAACTACATGTCCATGTATAGAAATTATTGTTATCCAGGAACATTATAGGACTCGTTTGTTAAATAATTTTTTTAGATGTCTTTTGTTTTTTTTGGTTGTGATATAACAAAAATGTGAAAGTAATTTGTGAGCGACTTATATTTTGAGTTATTTGTTAATGCTTTTGTTTTTTTTTTTGGCCATCCTAAAAAGTGGTTTATTGTTTTGTTATTTTGTATAGGTGCATGCAATTAATTTTGTATTCCCCCCCCCTGCCCCCCAAAAAAGAAAAAAAAAAAAAACAGGCATCTTACAACGCCAAACACAAAATTTCAGGTTTGTCAAGTTATAAAGGAATTGTAAGAAAGATTGTAGGAAAATAAGAAATTGTCATGTCAGCATAAAACACAAAAATTGAGAAAACAAAAAACACCGAATTACTTACTATTATATGTGAGCCTCACTCTCACCAACCTTTCTCATGGCTTCCCCCACCATCAAATCACTCTAAAGTACTTGAACAACAAATATTTTTGATGACCCAAAAATTCAATGCTAAATAAGGCAAGAAAAGTTCGTTAACTTGAAACTTGAAAGAGATGGGAAAGGGATTCGGATTAGCGCATCGCCCTATATTAATTTGTAGAATGAGTTTTCCCAACACATGAAACGACAGCAAGCATGGCTGGCAGGGCCTACACACATTCAGCTTGCTGTTCGCCTGCTTAGGGCTGGGCATCATTGAGTACTTAAAGGACATAGCCGCTGATTGAGATCGAAGGGTCACTTTTCTACGACACTATGGAGAAGAGGTCCAAATTTTCTAGCGTTACTAGAATAATTAGTAGATTTTTTTTTATAAAATCTTGACTGTTAACTTGAAATTCAATGATTAAGATTGTCATATTAGGCGGTTATAACCCGTTATTACTTTCAACGAGACTTATGATCATCACCTCAATATTTATCATAGTACTGTATTAAGATAATTGCATGTATGATTTATTAGATAAAGTTGAAAGAATTGTTAGCATCATTATTTTTTTTAAAAAAAAAAAAGTAAGCAGATTCGCTTATAATAATGGATAATAAAAGTAAAAAACGAAAGAAAAACAAATATAATAATATTACATTGAATGTTAAAATTTATTTCTGACTAATTTCTAAAAAATATTATAAGATAATATTTTATGGACAATCAAACTGACACTTCTATTTATTTTGTCTAATTTGATGAAATCATAATTCAATCTACTGAGAAATAAGAAGTCCTTTGACTAGTAAACAAGTATTTTTATTTTTAATTTTTCACGAATAATATTGATGTTTTTTTTTTTACTATGATCTTTGATTTTTGATTTTTTTTATTTTATGTATAACATACTGAAAATTTGAAACTTCGGAGCATATTGTAAGTATTTTCAATTTCATATATAGTGATTTCTAGCATTTTAGGAATTCTAAAATTTTATTTTATGATAGTATTGTTTTATCAGTAAGGTGTCTTCAAGGAAAAAAAAAAAAACTTGGTTAGATTTGTTATTATTATTATTATTATTTTTTGTCATTTGTTTCTAATCTAAAAACTAAAACATTAACAAGGATACATGCATAAGGCACAAAAAAATAGTTTTCACCTTTATGTTACATCATACTTACATTTTATTAGTTAATGTGTTAATGTCCATCAACCCTTGAATCGGTCATTGTTAAAATAAAATTCAAGGAATGATGCCCATCAGTCCTGTGAAATGTGGATGAGATGAGAGTGAAGTATGTAGCATGACTCTTATCCCACTCTGCTGATATGGTAGTGCCGATCAGCTTTTATTTTTTATTTTTAAAACATAACTGATTGACATTGTCACGTCAAATAATGGTAAGATAAAGGTGTGTTTCTTTGAGTAATGCTAATAACTACACTTTTATCATGCTGATATGTCATATCAATCAATATTGACTAAAAAAAAAAAATCATTGACAAACATATCCATCGGTGAGTAAGGGCGGAGCCAGAAATTCATTATTAAAGGAGGCTGAACCAAAAATTTAGTAAACACAAATTAAAATCAAAATTAAGTAATTTTTCACACAATATATGTATCACAAAAATTATATCTATCAAAGTTGATAAACATCTGCCAAAAATTGATAAAAAAAAAAAAAACAGAATGGTAAATTGTGCTAAAAAACCTTTAAAAACAAAAAGAAAAAAATAATCGTAGGAAAAAGACCGACAAAAAAAAGCTTAACATTCATTGTCACTTCACTCAATACCACCCTTTAATTTGTTTGCTATTTATAAGACTAAAATGTTTACACATTTAATTTCTAACAACTGGATTTTAATTTTTAATGATTACTTAGCTGCTTTTTCTTTTTTGGTGTTTAAAGATAGAGGAATGCTTGGTCCTCGACCAGCTTTATATTAAAAAATAATTTTTAAACAGTCAAAAAAACACCAAAAAGGAGCTTGGATCAACGCGCAAACCTTCCCCTTAAAGATATATCACAAAAGAGTGAAAAGACCCTTGCTATTTATATTGGCTTATAAAAGGACACTACCGTACAACATATGACACATAATTGACCTTTTCGTATAACAGGTCATAGAAGCAAGTTTCATATGTTTCACACAATGAAAAAGAAAGAAAGAAATAAATAAAAGCTCACAAAAAGAATAGATTTTAGAGGGCCATTTTCAACCGGTTAGTCTTTTCCTACGAAAAGACAAATTTTTTTTATAAGATTTGAAGGGTCCTAAAGATGTTTGGGAAATGATTGGAAAAAGACAAATTTTGTTTTTTTTTTTTATAAGATTTGAAGGGTCCTAAAATGTTTGGAAAATGGTTGGATTAGGGTTTTAGATTCTTGAGTTTTGATATGAACAAAAAATAGAAAGAATAATATAAATTTTTTTTTATGAAATTTTATTTTTTAATGAGTATTTTATTTGATAATAATAAAAGTGTTTGATATGATATAAAAAATTAAAAAAAAATTATTAAAAAGTGATTAATAAAATATAAAATGATAATATTTTGATTATTATTATTATTATTGTTTAAAAAACTTAAGAGTTTAAAAGATGAGACATTGACTCCGGAGACTTTGACGGACCACATGCGCGTCCTCGTGTTTTGTCGTGTTAGGAAAGTTGAAGGAATTTCATTTGGTCCACGCTCATGGATGATCATGAGTACAAATACGCCGTGAGTTCGGTTTTCTCCGACAGGGCCCGGGGGAGGAGCTGTTGTGATAGAGGAAACTCAGGACTTACGTACATTCATCTCCCCTTGGGAAGAAACCCAAGTTTTTCAAGTTCATACAATACAAAAAAATCCTATCTCTTCTTTCGTAGAACTTCTGGCTTCATTGAACTTCTAGTTTCTTTACATCTAATTAACACGAGGGTAGTTGATTTTGGGCATGCTTTCTTAAAGCTTTATGTCATTAATTAATATAAGATCTAGAGAGAGCTCCGTACGATTTTCATTTGAAAAAGTGTTCATGTGGACATAAAAGGTATTTATCAGGTCATTACCTAAATGTGAATGGTTACGGTAACACGTGATTTCATAAAATATGACTTCTAATTGACTTTGAAAGAGACTGTAAAAGAATTGTAATGCACAAATCATTTAAAAAAAAAAGAAAAGAAAAGAAAAATTGGATTCAGTTAAAATCTACCCTCATAATGTACAAATTATCAAAAAATCATTCTTCTAACTTTTTGAGATATAAAATTATTAATCAAATTTTCATGTTCAAGTTTTGTTAATATATTATTCTTAACATATTAATATTATGACTAATGTATTTTTTTCTTCCCTGTAAGATAAACGATTGTAATTAAGATTTAATTAGTTGTGTAAAAAAAATAACAACTAGCAGTCGAAACTCCGTAATAACGACTAACTAAAATCAACGGCGTATGATATAGTAAGTATGCATATAAAATATTAAAGAAATAAGAATGATAGAATCAATGAGCAAAAGAATAAAAGATGAAAGAAAATAAAATAAAAAAGAAATATATAAAGGCTTTTATAAATTAGTGACCCTAAGCGCATGGCCTAATGGCTTAAACCAATGGAGCCGGCCCTCATATGTGTGTATATATATTATAGCATGTTATTGTTGGTAATAGAGGATAAAATAGTATAAAAATCAAATAAATATATAAATAATTAAAATTGAAATTTAAGTAAAATATTATTCATGTTATCACTCAACCTAATACTAGTATATATTAATTAAGAATGTGTCCTAATATAAAGACTTGTGAAAAATTGAAATTATTTGGCTCTTTTTTAAAAAAGTGTTAGTGTGAGAAATAACTAATAAAATAAAATTTTAAACGATATGAGACAATTTTTTTTTTTTGAAAACTAATTCACCATTTATTTAAATGAATCTCTCTCTCTCCTCTCCTCTCTCTACTCGGCCTCTCACTCCTCTCTTCTCTCTCCTCCTCTTCTCTCTCTCCATTATCCTGTCTTTCTCTCCTTTCTCCTCTGGACTAAGGGGAATCGCCCTACTCGACAAAGAATCCTGTCTCAAAGCCCCTACAATTTTCATTAGCAAGTTTTTTCGGCCAACGAGATTTGTAGAGAAACAATTTAAGCTATGTTTGGTTAAACCCCTTCTCTTTCCCTTTTTTTTTCTCCCTTAAAATCAACACCACTTTTAATATTCCATCAATCACCCTTTTAACAATTTTTTTTTTTTTTACTTTTTTATTACATCACTCATTTTTATTATTATTTAAATAAAAAAACTTACTAAAAACAAAATTTTTCATTTTTTCATACAAAAAATTTATAACATTCTTCCTACTTTATATACATTTATTCACTTCTATTACTATTCAAAACACACAAAAAAAAAAAAAAAACCAAAGACTTTAAAAACATAGTATTTAATTGTTCAATACCAAACCAGTCAGTTAAAAGAAATTCTAGAACTTTTGAGTTGGACCAGTGGCTTCTATCTATACATGTACATGGGTTAAGTTTATATCTTTTAAATATCTTTAAAATAAATGAAAAGGAAAGAGAGAGGAAAGAGAACTCCATTTAAATATTATTTCAAATAAATGTTGGGGAGAGAGAGCAAAGAGAAAATATTTTTTGAGAAACTTCAGAAAACTCCCTCAAAACTTTCACGTGTTTTGAAATGACCTCACAAAGTTTAAAAACTCTCAATTTAAGTTATTGAACTTTTAATTTTTTCCAATTTATCCTCCATCCCGTTAGGATTTTTCTATTGAAAATCTCAATGGCAAGGTGTCAAAAATTTCAAAATACCCAATTATTTTTTAAGAAAAAATTTTTGCAAAGATTTAAGCGTGGTAAGGATTTAAGGAATTTGTAAAAAATACCCACACCTAAATCTTTGAATTTTTTTTACTTTTTTTATTTTTTTTTAAAAACAAAAGGTCTTTTGGAAATTTTTACAGGAATTTAACGAAAATCTTGCGGATGGGGGAAATTGAAAAATTAGAAATTTAATAGCCTAAACTAAGAGTTTTTAAACTTTGAGGGAATCATTTCAAAA
>FXXK01000696.1:155002-167756 GCA_900184695.1 Betula pendula
AAAAGAATAGATTTTAGAGGGCCATTTTCAACCGGTTAGTCTTTTCCTACGAAAAGACAAATTTTTTTTATAAGATTTGAAGGGTCCTAAAGATGTTTGGGAAATGATTGGAAAAAGACAAATTTTGTTTTTTTTTTATAAGATTTGAAGGGTCCTAAAAATGTTTGGAAAATGGTTGGATTAGGGTTTTAGATTCTTGAGTTTTGATATGATAAAAAATAGAAAGAATAATATAAATTTTTTTTTATGAAATTTTATTTTTTAATGAGTATTTTATTTGATAATAATAAAAAGTGTTTGATATGATATAAAAAATTAAAAAAAAATTATTAAAAAGTGATTAATAAAATATAAAAAATGATAATATTTTGATTTATTATTATTATTATTTTGTTTTAAAAACTTAAGAGTTTAAAAGATGAGCCATTGACTCCGGAGACTTTGACGGACCACATGCGCGTCCTCGTGTTTGTCGTGTTAGGAAAGTTGAAGGAATTTCATTTGGTCCCACGCTCATGATGATCATGAGTACAAATACGCCGTGATTCGGTTTTCTCCGACAGGGCCCGGGGGAGGAGCTGTTGTGATAGAGGAAACTCAGGACTTACGTACATTCATCTCCCCTTGGGAAAGAAACCCAAGTTTTTCAAGTTCATACAATAAAAAAATCCTATCTCTTCTTTCGTAGAACTTCTGGCTTCATTGAACTTCTAGTTTCTTTACATCTAATTAACACGAGGGTAGTTGATTTTGGCGCATCGCTTTCTTAAAGCTTTATGTCATTAATTAATATAAGATCTAGAGAGAGCTCCGTACGATTTTCATTTGAAAAAGTGTTCATGTGGACATAAAAGGTATTTATCAGGTCATTACTAAAATGTGAATGGTTAGGTAACATTGATTTTCATAAAATATGACTTCTAATTGACTTTGAAAGAGACTGTAAAAGAAGTTGTAATGCACAAATCATTTAAAAAAAAAAAAGAAAAAGAAAAATTGGATCAGTTAAAATCTACCCTCATAATGTGCAAACTATCAAAAAATCATTCTTCTAGCTTTTTGAGATATAAAATTACTAATCAAATTTTCATGTTCAAGTTTTGTTAATATATTATTCTTAACATATAATATTATGACTAATGTATTTTATCTTTTTTGTAAGATAAACGATTGTAATTAAGATTTAATTAGTTGTGTAAAAAAATAACAACTAGCGATAAAAACTCGTAATAACGACTAACTAAAATCAACGGCGTATGATATAATAAGTATAACATATAAAATATTAAAGAAATAAAGAATGATAGAATCAATGAGCAAAAGAATAGAAGAGATGAAAGAAAATAAAATAAAAAAGAAATATATAAAAGGCTTTTTATAAATTAGTGACCCTAAGCGATGGCCTAATTGGCTTAACCATGGAGCCGGCCTCATATGTGTGTATATATATATACATGTTATTGTTGGTAATAGAGGATAAATAGTATAAAATAAATAAATATATAAATAATTAAAATTGAAAGTTAAGTAAAAATATTATTCATGTTATCATCTCAACCTAATACTAGTATATATTAATTAAGAATGTGTCCTATATAAAGACTTGTGAAAAATTGAAATTATTTTGGCTCTTTTTTAAAAAAGTGTTAGTGTGAGAAAATAACTAATAAAATAAAATTTTAACGATATGAGACAATTTTTTTTTTTTTGAAAACTAATTCACCATTTATTTAAATGAATCTCTCTCTCTCTCATTATCCTGTCTTTCTCTTTTTCTCTCTCTCACTCGTCTGTTATTACCTTGTTCCAATTGCGCTGTTTGGATAGGGGATCCCCTACTCAGACAAAGAATCCTGTCTCAAAGCCCCTACAATTTTCATTACAAGTTTTTTTGGCCAAGAGATTGTAGAGAAACAATTTAAGCTATGTTTGTTAACCGAGAAATGCTACAGCATCTCCCTGTATCCTTCTCTCATCCTTCTATTTTTCAAAATCACCATTGGATCTGTGGTCCCCATGTGTAAACATACATGAGGACCACAGATCCAATGATGATTTTGAAAAATAGAAGGATGGGAGAAGGACAAGAGAAGAAAATTTAGCATTTCTCTTGTTAACCCCTTCCCCTTCCCCTTTTTTTTTTCTCCCTCAAAATCAACACCACTTTAATATTCCATCAATCACCTTTTAACAATTTTTTTTTTTTACTTTCTATATCACATCACTCATTTTTTATTATTATTTAAATAAAAAATTTACTAAAAAACAAAACTTTTTCACTTTTTCATACAAAAAATTTATAACATTCTTCCTACTTTATATCACATTATTCACTTCTATTACTATTCAAAACACACACAAAAAATAAAAAAAAAACCAAAGACTTTAAAAACATAGTATTTAATTGTTCAATACCAAACCAGTCAGTTAAAAGAAATTCTAGAACTTTTGAGTTGGACCAGTGGCTTCTATCTATACATGTACATGGGTTAAGTTTATATCTTTTAAATATTCTTTAAAATAAATAATAAGGGAAATAAAGAGGAAAGAGAAACTCATTTAAATATTATTTCAAATAAATGTTGGGGAGAGAGAGCAAAGAGAAAATATTTTTTGAGAAAACTTCAGAAAACTCCCTCAAACTTTCACGTGTTTTGAAATGACCTCACAAAGTTTAAAAACTCTCAATTTAAGTTATTGAACTTTTAATTTTTTTCAATTTATCTCATCCGTTAGGATTTTCTATTGAAAATCTCAATGGCAAGGTGTCAAAATTTTCAAAATACCCATTATTTTTTAAGAAAAAAAATTTTGCAAAGATTTAAGCGTCGGTAAGGATTTAAGGAATTTGTAAAAATATCCACACCTAAATCTTTGAATTTATTTTATTTTATTTTTTTAAAACAAAGGTCTTTTGGAAAATTTTTTTACAGGATTTAACGGAAAATCTTGCGGATGGGGGAAATTGAAAAAATTAGAAATTTAATAGCCTAAACTAAGAGTTTTTAAACTTTGAGGGAATCATTTCAAAACGCGTGAAAGTTTAATGGGGTTTTATGAAGTTTTTCATCTTTTTTATTATTAAAATAATGATAAGGGAAGTAAAAGTGCTACCCTAGATCTAGGGTAGTAGGGTAGCACTTTTAGTTCCCCGTACGTTTTTCTTGGTTTAGGGAACAACAAAGAGTTTGTTGCATTGAGCGTTTTAGGAGTTTTTCTTAAATTTAAGGGGGGAAAAAAAAAGGGAAAAGTTCACATACTCCTTTCAAACTACCACCTAATTGTCAATGTCTCCCTCAAACTTTCAATTGTGACAATGTCCCTTCCAAACTACCAAACAATTGACAATGTTCCCCCCAAAGCCAGCAAAAAGACAAATTTGACCCTACAGATTTTTCAATAAGACCAATTAAATACTTTTTTTCAATTTTTTTTTTAAATATATATTTTTTTAATTTTAAATTTGGCCAATTGGTTTGAGTTTTTTTTTTTTTTTTTTTTAACCCTTATGATTCGAAAATAATGAAATGATAATAATAATAATAATGAATTTTATTTTTAAAACGAAAATGTTGATAATTTTTTTTTATTCATGAATTTATCCAATTGGTTTGTAGTTTTTTTTTTTTTAAATATTTTTGTTTATTTATTTATTTTTAATTTTTAGCTTAAGTTTTTTCTAGCCTTTATGAATTGTAGTGTTTTTTTTTTCAATAATAATAATAATAATTTTTTTTAATTTTTAGTTTTAGTTTTTTTTAGAATTATTTTATTTTATTTTATTAAGGGTATTTTCGTCTTTAGGGGGGGACATTGACAATTATTTGATAGTTTTTTTTTTTTGGGGGGGGGGTTGATATTGTTACAATTAAAAGTTTGGGAGAGACATTATCAATTGAGTGGTAATTTGAGGAGGGTATGTGAACTTTTCCAAAAAATAAAAAAAAGATTTAGAAAGAATGTTACTAATGCTCTAAGCTTGTATATTGGTTTACCCCTTCACGTGGTCTGGGTGCCATATACATGGTTAATTAAGTGGTAGTTTAAGGAAGATATGTGGACTTTTTCAAAAAAGAAAGAAAAAAAGAAGTGGATATTTTATTAGGGGACTGAAAATCATCAACTAACAATTTCACTTACAAAAATAAAACCATCTCTTCATTACAAACACAGAAGATTGGTTCTGCTTCGTATATGTCGTAGGTTGATTTCTTTACGTTTGATACTCATTTATATACACTTCGGTCATATGGGCTGATATGGTATGTTTTAAGGAGAATGGATCATCTCCATTTCTACTGAAATGAAGAGGAGCTGATTAGTTAATCTAGGGGGGCAAAATTGTCAACAAAAACAGTGAAGAACAATTTTGCCTCCCTTATTTTGACTAACCGATTCCTCTCGATTTAAAATAATGTTTTAAGTAGGTTTTTTTTTTTAAAAAAAAAAAAAATGGTTGGGAGTAATGCTAGAAGAAGACATATATCATTTTTTTTGTATCTTTTCAAAATTAATGTATTTTAAAATTATCATTACATTAAAATTTAATAATCATCTATTACAAATTCAATTATAATTTTAAAAGTTACATCAATTTGAAAATAATACAATAAGAACTCGGGTCTTCAATTCCTTCTAGGATTACAAAATTGACTGACATGTCACTTAAAACTCATAACATTAACTAGTATAACATAAATGTAAAAAGTAGCATTACTCCTAATATTTTTGTTCCAATACAGTTCTATCTTACATACGTGTTGCTCCCTCATTTTCAATCACTTGAATTTCAACTTGAGAAGGTGGTAATGGCTCTGATTCTTGTTGACGTTGCGGGGCGCAGAGGATAACACGAGCGGGAAGGACTCGGAAAAAGCGGTTCAAGAGTAGATTCAAAAGCATCGTATCCCAACGAGAAACGATTACGAGAATCGGAAAGATAAGCCAGAAATGTGATAGTGGAAAAACGAGGGAGGCCAGCAACGACAGAGTCCATGAAAGCGAGAAATGTCGTGTTAGAAAATAGATTGGTTCCCATTCCACCGTCAGAGCGAGGTTGACGGAGGTGAAAAGAAAGAACAATATTACAACGGCAAGAACTAGATATACCATCACAGAAATTGGTTGACCGAAGCTTGCGATTCCCAAGTAATTATTTTGTTGAATATTCCAAGGCTTGTCTTGATCGGATGGCAGCACCACGAAGATGAGGCTCATCACCGCAGGAATCGCATATCTCAAATCAATGTTGCAGTTCATGCTTTTGTTTTTTTCTGGTCTTGAAAAAGATTAGAATATGCGGGGAAAAAAACAAAAACAAAAACCTACGGTTCAAGTGCTATGGACATCCCGCGGCATGTATTTATAGGCAGATAATTTGTTGCGTGGGACCCTTTAAACTAAAAAGAGCAGGCAGCAGGAGAAAACGAAACCAATTGATGAGAGCAATTCGGTCTCGTGGCCAGGAACTAGGGTTCAACGCTAACTCCTTTGGAATAGTTGATGCTGCCGTCATTTCAATAGTTGAACGTACGTATGAATGATTGGATGCTTATCAAAACATTTATTGTGCTTATACTATACATTTGATAAATGTGCAAATAACTTTTCAAACTACGACTTTATTGTGGAGATGTCTTTTAAATTATTAATTATGTTGATATTCTATTAAATTATTAAAAAAATATTAATATCTACCTCAAAGCTAACAAAAAAATAAAAATGACTTTAAAATTTTTTTAGTAAGACAAAATATCTTTATAAATTTGAAAGAAAATAAAAACTAAAAAATCAAAAATCAAGGAATGACATAATTCAGCTCAGGTTGTATGGGATTAAAAAAAAAAAATTTATTATTTTTTAATAATAGAATCACAAAAACAAAAAAAAAAGCCTGAGCTAAATTACTGTCATTCAATCCAAACAATAAGAGTATAATTATCTTTATCACAAAAGAGTGAAAATACCCTGCTATTTATATTGGCTTATAAAAGGACACTAACCATACAACATATGACACATAATTGACCTTCGTATATAAGGTCATAAAAGCAAGTTTCCATATGTTTCACACAATGAAAAAGAAAAGAAATAAAATAAATAAAGCTCACAAAAAGAATAGATTTAGAGGGCATTTTCAACGGTTAGTCTTTTCTTACGAAAGACCAATTTTTTTTTTTATAAGATTTGAAGGGTCCTAAAAGATTTTGGGAAATGGTCCGGAAAAAGACAATTTTTTTTTTTTTTAATAAGATTTGAAGGGTCCTAATTGGAAAATGGTTGGATTAAGGTTTTAGATTCTTGAGTTTTGATGTGGTAAAAAATAAAATATAATAAATTTTTTGTATAAAAAATAAAAAAAATTTATTTTTTAATGAGTATTTTATTTGATAGTAATAAAAGTGTTTGATATGATATAAAAATAAAAAAAATTTATTAAAAAGTGATCAATAAATATAAAAAATGATAATATTTTTGATTTATTATTAATTATTATTTATTTTGTTTTAAAAAACTTAAGATATTTTGGGAACCTATTCTATTCCTTTGGGGTGATTCCACTGTAGCATGATGTGATTGTTAAGAGAGAATGTTTGTATAAAAAAGGTGATTTTTTTGTTTTTAGTGAATATTTTATTGAATGGTAATAAAAAAATATTTGATGTGATAAAAAAATAAAAAATTGTTAAAATAGTTGATATGATATAAAAAGTGAGAATATTTTTTTAAAAAATGTAGGTAAAATTAAAATTGAGATGGAGAATAAGTTGCCAAAAGAGGGGCCCATTGACTCCTGGAGACTTTGACGACACATGCACGTCCTCGTGTTTGTCGTGTTAGGAAAGTTGAAGGAAGTACATTTGGCCACGCTCATGATGATCATGAGTAAAATACGCCGTGATTCGGTTTTCTCCGACAGGGCCCGGGGGAGGAGCGTTTGTGATTGAACTTAAATTAACTTAACGTAATATTTTAGAGGAAACTCAGGACTTACGTACAATTCATCTCCCCCGTGGGAAAGAAACCAAGTTTTCAAGTTTCATACAAATAAAAAATCTATCTCTTCTTTCGTAGAATTTCTGGCTTCATTGAACTTCTAGTTTCTTTACATCTAATTAACACGAGGGTAGTTATATTAATTTGCGCATGCTTTCATAAAGCTTTATGTCATTAATTAATATAAGATCGATCTAGAGAGAGCTCCGTACGATTTTCATTTGAAAAAGTGTTCATGTGACATAAAAGGTATTTATCAAGTCATTACTAAAATGTGAATGGTTAGGAACATTGATTTTCATAAAATATGACTTCTAATTGACTTTGAAAGAGACTGTAAAAAAACTGTAATGCACAAATCATTTTTTAAAAAAAAAAGAAAAAGAAAAAGTTGGATCAGTTAAAATCTACCCTCATAATGTGCAAACTATCAAAAAATCATTCTGCTAGCTTTTCGAGATATAAAATACTGATCAAATTTTCATATTCAAGTTTTGTTAATATATTATTCTTAACATATAATTTATGATTAATGTAATTATTTATCTTTTTTGTAAGATAAACGATTGTAAGTAAGATTTAATTAGTTGTGTAAAAAAATAACAACTAGCGATAAAACTCGTAATAACGCTACTAAAATCAACGGCATATGATATAATAATATAACATATAAAATATCAAAGAAAATAAGAATGATAGAATCAATGAGAAAAGAATAGAAGAGATGAAAGAAATAAATAATAAAAAAATATATAAAAGGCCTTTTATAAATTAGTGACCTTAAGCGATGGCCAAATTGGCTTAACCATGGAGCCAGCCTCATATGTATATATATATATATATATAGCATTTATTGTTGGTAATAGAGGATAAATAGTATAAATAAATAATATATAAATAATTAAATGAAGTTAAGTAAAAATATTATTCATGTTATCCATCTCAACCTAAATACTAGTATATATTAATTAAGAATGTGTCTTATATAAAGACTTGTGAAAAATTGAAATTATTTTGGCTCTTTTTTAAAAAAGTGTTAGTGTGAGAAAATAAATAATAAAATAAAATTTTAACGATATGAGACAATTTTTTTTTTGAAAACTAATTCAACCATTTATTTAAATGAATCTCTCTTTCTCTCTCTAGCTCTCTCTCTCTCTCTCTCTCTCGTTATCCTGTCTTTCTCTCCTTTCTCTCTCTCACTCGTCTATTATTACCTTGTCCAATTGCGCTGTTTGGATAGGGGAGCCCTACTTGACAAAGAATCTTGTCTCAAAGCACTACAATTTTCATTATGAGTTTTTTCGGTAATTGTAAACATCAGCCCAGGCTGATGCACTGTAGCATCAGCCTGGGCTGATGCTAATCGGGACTCGATGATTTTTTTTGGACAGGGGATTGTAGAGAAACAATTTAGGCTATGTTTGTTAACTCTTTCCCTTTTTTTTTTTTTTTTTTCTTTCAAAATTAACACCATTTTTAATATTTCATCGATCACTTTTTAACAATTTTTTTTTACTTTTTATATCATATCATTCATTTTTTATTACTATTTAAATAAAAAATTCATTAAAAAATAAAAAAATTTTCATTTTTTCATACAAAAAATTTATAACATTCTTCTTACTTTATATCATATTATTCACTTTTATTATTATTCAAAACACACAAAAAAACCAAAGACTTTAACAAACATAGTATTTAATTGTTCAATACCAAGCCGGTCAGTTAAAAGAAATTCTAGAACTTTTGAGTTAGACCAGTGGCTTCTATCTACACACGTACATGGGTTAAGTTTATATTCAACGGGTCTAAGAGTACTAGCAACAGCTTCATTAGATTTTTCTTAAATTTAGGAAACAAAGCTACGTTTTTTTTTTTTTCAATATTTAAATTAATAAACTCCACAATAACTTCTGTTATCTTTTTCTTATAACTTTTAAATATTCTTTAAAATAAATGATAGGAGAAAGAGATAGAAAAGAGAAACTCATTTAAATATTATTTCAAATAAAAGTCAGGGAGAGAGAGAAAAGAGAAAATATTTTTTGCGAAAACCTCAGAAAACTCTCTCAAACTTCCACGTGTTTTAAAATGATCTCACAAAGTTTAAAAATTCTCAATTTAGATTATTGAACTTCTAATTTTTTTCAATTTTCAATTTTTTTCATTTTTTTCAATTTTCAATTTAGATTTTCTATTGAAAATTAATCCCAATGGCAGAGTGTCAAAATTTTCAAAATACACCTTATTTTTTAAGAAAAAATTTTTTTGCAAAGATTTAAGTGTTGGTAAAGATTAAAGGAATTTGTAAAAATACCCACACCTAAATCTTTGAATTTTTTTATTTTTTATTTTTATTTTTTACAACAAAGGTCTTTTGGAAATTTTTACAAGATTTAATGGAAAATCCTGCGGATGGGGGAAATTGAAAGGGGAAATTGAAAAAATTAGAAATTCAATAGCCTAAACTGAGAGTTTTTAAACTTTAATGGAGTCATTTCAAAACGCGTAAAAGTTCAATGGGATTTTATGAAATTTTTCCTCTTTTTTATTATTAAAATAATGATAAGAGAAGTAAAAGTGCTACCCTAGATCTAGGATAGTAGGGTAGCACTTTTAGTTCCCGTAGGTTTTTCTTGGTTTAGGGAACAACAAAGAGTTTGTTGCATTGAGCGTTTTAGGAGTTTTTCTTAAATTTAAGGGGGGGAAAAAAAGATTTAGAAAGAATGTTACTAATGCTCTAAGCTTGTATATTGGTTTACCCCTTCCCATGGTCTAGGTGTCATATACATGGTTAATTAAGTGGTAGTTTAAGGAAGATATGTGGACTTTTTCAAAAACGAAAGAAAAAAAAAGAAGTGGATATTTTATTAGGGGACTGAAAATCATCAACTAACAATTTCACTTACAAAAATAAAACCATCTTTTCATTACAAACACATAAGATTGGTTATGCTTCGTATATGTTGTAGGTTGATTTCTTTACGTTTGATACTCATTTATATACACTTCGGTCATATAGGCGCTGATATGGTATGTTTTAAGGAGAAGGATCCTCTCCATTTCTACTTAAATGAAGAGGAGCTGATTAGTTATTCTAGGGGGCAAAATTGTCTTCAAAAAAAGTGAAAAACAATTTTGCCTCCCTTATTTGACTAACCAATTCCTCTCCATTTCAAATAATGTTTTAAGTAGGGTTTTTTTTTTTTTAAATAATTTGATTGGAGTAATGCTAGAAGAAGACATATATCAATTTTTTATGTCTTTCCAAAATTAATGTCTTTTAAAGTCATCATTACATCAAAATTTAATAATTATCTATCACAAATTCAATTATAATTTTAAAAGTTACATCAATTTTAAAACGATATAATAAGTACATGGGTCTTCAATTCCTTCTAGGATTACAAAACTGACATGTTACTTAAAGCTCATAACATTAACCTGTATAACATAAATGTAAAAAGTAGTATTACTCCTAATATTTTTATTCCAATACAGTTCTATCTTACATACGTGTTGCTCCCTCATTTTCAATCACTTGAATTTCAACTTGAGAAGGTGGTAATGGCTCTGATTCTTGTTGACGTTGCGGGGCGCAGAGGATAACACGAGCGGGAAGGACTCGGAAAAAGCGGTTCAAGAGTAGATTCAAAAGCATCGTATCCCAACGAGATACGATTACGAGAATCGGAAAGATAAGCCAGAAATGTGATAGTGGAAAAACGAGGGAGGCCAGCAACGACAGAGTCCATGAAAGCGAGAAATGTCGTGTTAGAAAATAGATTGGTTCCCATTTCACCGTCAGAGCGAGGTTGACGGAGGTGAAAAGAAAGAACAATATTACAACGGCAAGAACTAGATATACCATCACAGAAATTGGTTGACCGAAGCTTGCGATTCCCAAGTAATTATTTTGTTGAATATTCCAAGGCTTGTCTTGATCGGATGGCAGCACCACGAAGATGAGGCTTATCACCGCAGGAATCGCATATCTCAAATCAATGTTGCAGTTCATGCTTTTGTTTTTTTCTGGTCTTGAAAAAGATTAGAATATGCGGGGAAAAAAACAAAAACAAAAACCTACGGTTCAAGTGCTATGGACATCCCGCGGCATGTATTTATAGGCAGATAATTTGTTGCGTGAGACGACCCTTTAAACTAAAAAGAGCAGGCAGCAGGAGAAAACGAAACCAATTGATGAGAGCAATTCGGTCTCGTGGCCAGGAACTAGGGTTCAACGCTAACTCCTTTGGAATAGTTGATGCTGCCGTCATTTCAATAGTTGAACGTACGTATGAATGATTGGATGCTTATCAAAACATTTATTGTGCTTATACTATACATTTGATAAATGTGCAAATAACTTTTCAAACTATGACTTTATTGTGGAGATGTCTTTTAAATTATTAATTAGGGGTGGGCAAATTAACCGTTAACCGCCTATCGACCGCTTATCGACCGCCACCGAACCGCCTACCGACCGTAACTGACTGTTGTCGGTTCGGTAATCGGTATAAATTTTTATACCGAAATTCGGTTAATTCGGTAGTCGGTTAAAAAAATTAAATAATCGGTTAACCGATTTAACCGATATATATTTTTAAATTTTATTTAATCAAAACGACGTCGTTTTGAAAGTTTACTTTTTTTTTTTTTTTAACAAAACGGTGGCATAATTGGCGTTTTTGGTTCAGATTTTTAACCTAAACTCCTAAACTCCCTATCCCTAAAACTAAAACACAGTAAACACTTATACTGAATCTGATCCGCACGAATTCTCTCACTCCACAGTCACTCGACCTCACCTCACTCTCAGTCTCTCAAATCTCAATCTCCTCACCCGAGTCAGTGCGCCGCCCCAGCAAGGCCAACCGCACCGACGCACCGCCCAACTCCACCCCCACAGACCGCACCGGCCACCAGATCCACCTCACGGACCGCACCGCCACCAAATCCACCTCCACGGACCGCACCGGCTCCACCTCCACGGATCGGAGGGATCGCATCGCACCGCTGCCACCGCATCGGCTCCAGCCGCTCCACCAGACCACGTCCGTCGTCCACGGATCGCACCTGCACGGCTGCACCGCACCAGCCACCAGATCCACCTCCACGGACCGCACCGGCTCCACCTCCACGGATCGGAGGGATCGCATCGCACCGCTGCCACCGCATCGGCTCCAGCCGCTCCACCAGACCACGTCCGTTGTCCACGGATCGCACCTGCACGGCTGCACCGCACCAGCCATCAGAGTCCAGACCACCTCCACGGACGTCCCCTGCACCGCACCAGCCAGTCAGCCACCACCACCAGATCTGCCCGTGGGCCGTAGGCCCGTAGCCACTGTAACTTGGTTCCCCACTTCACCTTTCAGCTGGGCCCTAAATTGGGCTGGAGACTTTTGGATAACAGCAAAAAAAACTGATTTGGGCAAAGAAAAATGAAATTGGCCCATTTAAAATACTTAGGCCCAAGTTAAAAAAAGCCCACTGTTAACCGATTAACCGACCGCTAATTAACCGATTAACCGCTTAACCGATTATTTCGAAAATTATGTATATCGGTAATTAATCGGCGAATTAACCGAATTAACCGACAATTATCGGTTCGGCGAATTAACCGATAATTCCGACACCGATTTAACCGATACCCAGGCCTATTATTAATTATGTTGATATTTTATTAAATTATTAAAAAATATTAATATTTATCTCAAAGCTAGCAAAAAATTAAAAATGACTTTAAAATTTT